>JAPFFP010044636.1:0-12252 GCA_026153255.1 Solanum medicagineum | reverse complement strand
GATCAATCCTATAATAGCATAATTCTAATTATTCCACTTTGAAGTCATAAAGATTATACAATATATCAAGTTCTCACAAGTTCATCAAGTGTCATTGAATCAAAACCAAGAACTAATCATGTAAAGCCATAAAAAAAGTCAAATGATACAATGAATAACAAATCTCAATAGAACTCTATATAATCAAGCAAGCCAGAGCATCATGGGATGAAATGAATGCTGTGAGATACAAATAATGCTATCTAATTTCAATTAATAGTGATGCATGTCTTTCCTACGATATTCATCCGCTGATCATAAGTATGACTTAGTCAGAACCCATGGGGTACATAGACCATGTGTCTGCCGAAACCATTTCCCTTCGACAATTTTCATTTCATCTCTAGCCAAAACAATTTGTCTTTGGATTTTCATTTCTTTTCTTTTTCACTAGCCGAAACCATTTCCCTTCAATTTTTCATTTCCTTTATTTGGATCATCAAGCAAACAAATAATAAATGTACAATGATCATGTACATGGAAATAAAATACAGCAGATGTCCATACGAATAATATATCTCTACAATTAAGAACAAGAAACTCAATACTGTAAATGTTGTAATATCCTCAATATCTCAATACCATCACAACCTCAATAGTATTCACATCTCAAAATAAGTACCAATTCGATATCAATAACAAATAATTCACTATGTCACATATAATAAACCTCCATAACAAATTCACAAGTCAAATATCACCTTAGGAATAGTTACTCAACTCAAAATGTTTCAATCAAAGCCTACATTGATCCATCTCTATCCCAAAATACTCAATTCTATACAGGTTGGAGCATATGAGGTTCAACATACTTAACAAAAGGTTAGAAATCCACTTGCCTCAAATAAAGTCTCGAAATCAAGAAGGAATCGCCGCTTTCCCTCTTCTACGATACTCCAAATCACCACAACCTATACAAATATAGCATACAATCACATAACAAATCTAATAACACTAAAATCAATGAATTCGGAGAAACAAACGTAAAATGGTCAAAAATTCCATGCCAGAAAATATGGCCAGAAATTGGAAATTTATGGATGAAAATGTTCTACTTGTAACAAGCAATCCAACGGTGAAATCGGTTTCAAAAACAGAGCTATGATAAGGGAGAAATCGATGATTTAAATTTTCGAAATCGTCTTCATTATACAGCAAAAAAATGTCGAAGCTTACCAAAAACAAAGCACCAAAAAATCAGTTTCTGAAGCTCCCAAAGTGTTCTTTTGGAAAAAAGTATGCAAGTTACCTTTTGAATCACTCAAATCTAATCAAAATCGAGTGAGAAATTGATATTTGAAGTTTGGGGAAAATCTAAAAATGAATCTACAGATTTTAAAGCCCCTATTACTGCATTTCACGTGGCAGTGCTTAGTTGGGACAAATCGCCCACCGCCTCAGCATTTTTAGCAACCTTTCCAAGTTAAACTCAATGCTCCAGCCTCATCAGGTGTTTAAAAAATACAACCCACCTCTGCAATTTGATTGGAAACGACATTCCAAACTCAATGGTGTAGTTGAAATTTCCACCGGAGGTCATTTTATTCCAATGTGGGTCCTATTTTCCAATATCAAAAACTGCCGAGGGGACCAAACACACTCGAAAGCCCCAGGAATTGAAAGAAGTGTCCTCCTAGACCAAAATCGACGTTTGAATACAATAGAATCATTAGAATTCAAACTTAAGGCCTCCATGGCCCGAAACCCTAGAAAGATCATTTAAACTAGTTTCTGACTCAAAAACTCAAAATATTCCAGAAGCTCTAAAAATTTCAATTAAGCCATTTCTAGTGTTAGTCTGACCATCCAGAATACTGGAATTTTTAGAATTTCAATCCGAGCTTCCGAACTCCGAATGTTGGCCAAAGTGAAACTTTTGCTCCACTAATAACTAAAAATGCAACTTTGGGCATCAAATCTCGATTCTAACTCCAAATCTAGTTCTGCAAGTTTTTCTAGACCAGCTTTCACATTACAGAGCTAATGAAATTGACAAAATCAAATTCCGATGCTCAGAACTCAAAATGGCTAGAAAACAAAAATTTACCAACTTAAAGAGCTAAAAATGCAACTTTGGACCTAAAATCTCCATTTTAACTCCAAATCTAATTCTTCATGTTCTCCTAAATCATATCTGGCGTTCCGGAGCTGACGAAATTGACAGTATCAAATTTTGATGCTCAGAGCTCAAAACGGCTCCAAAACTCAAAATTTTCAAACTTAAGCCTTTAAAACTCTTTCTTTTGCAAAACTCCAACTTTTTATAAGATTTTCAAAATTCAACTTTTAGAGTCACCCAAATAATGACCCAAGGCAACTTTCTGGAAGGGCATAGTGGTAACTAAGTCAAAAATGGCAAAAATAACCTTCGCGGTCATTACAGCTTCTAGTATCGATTTGCATTTCTGTCGATTCCATAACTTCCAGAATGTTGAATCAGGTCTACGAGAACTTGTAGAACTGGATTTGGAGTTACAATGGAGATTTTAGGCCCAAAGTTGCATTTCAAGTTCATTTTGGATCATAACATTGACTTTGGTCATCATTCGGAGTTCGGAGGCTTGGATCAAGATTTCGTCAATTCCAGTGGTTCTGGATGATGAAACTTACGCTAGAAATGGCTTCGTTGCAATTTTTTGAGATTCTGTGAATATTTTGAGAAACTAATTTAGATTACCCTTCTCGGGTTAGGGGGCATCGAGGTTCTATACTCAAAGTTTGATGATTCCATTAAGTCTGGATCATTGTTTCTGGTAGGGATACATGTTTGGTTTGTATTCATGGGATTTTGAAAGAATCCCTAAGGGTTTAATTCTCATTTTAGTTGTCCTTTGTTGCTGGTTTTTTCTGCTATTTCTAGTGCAGGTTAAGTTTTTCTCTACGTTCTCTCCCTTAACTCTGTGTTAGTGGAGGTCAATTTACTTAGACATCCACCTTCATGGAAGAGGGACCGCGTTCGTGGAGTTGTTTGAGTAGACTCCATAAGCTTCCGCATTCGGGGAGTGCAGTAGCTCCATGACCCTTCGCGTTCAAGGATGTTTGTCTATGTTCAAAGAGTGTTACATATCCCTGAACCAATGAATTCTTCTAAAGACATGTTTGGTCACCTGCATCTGCATTATAAAACAATGCAAGTTCAAAGGACGTTAGTACGTGGAATGTATAGCATGTAAAATAGCCAAAATGGGGGACTTAGGATAAGGCACTATACTCAAAGTAACTAAAACATGTCTCAAAATAGGATAACATAAGTAATAAATAAAGTGCATGCTGAAATTTAAAACATATGCAGAAACTCTGTATGTAAAAATTAGTTTAATTTAGCTTGGGGAGTTTTTTTAATCGACAACCACCACTATGAGACTCATGATGATACAATATCTTGCCCACGCTACCAGAGCCATCCCATACTTTGCCAGGGTAAAGGATAAAAACTAGGGGAGTTAATCCATCCCAAAACTAGGCCATCACAGTGGCAATGAGGAGTTCTACTCTTTTTACAATCCTATCTTATGATGCTACGTAGTTTATGAGTTCAAGTTATTATTACTCTCACTCATATCGGTGCTCAATACCACTCACAATATAACTTTTATAATGCTCATAAGTTTAGGAGTAAAAATTCTCCCAACTAAACCCAGCTTTAGCTTTTCCCAACTTTTCTCAATTTGTCTCTGTTCTTTGATTGACAGATGTATCAATTCAATGGTTCTTAAAACAAAATTTACTACTCAGCTATATTGTAAACACGAATGCTTTGATTACTCCTTGAACTCAACTCAATACTGTGAACATAATGGTTTTCATAAAATATCTAGGTTTCTTACAATTGCAACCTCAACCATGAAACATTGACTCAATAACTTAATTTAGTAGTGAAATCAGTAAAGACCATGATTTTATAAAGAAAAATACATGGACACGTATTCCAATGAAATTAACTAGTAATGGAGAAAACTTGATCTTGGGTAGAGATTGGTAGTTAAAGATACTAAAATAAAGGTAGGTTAACTTTTGGAGGGTCTTACATACTTGTCGGAATTAAATTCTTGAAGAAATTTGAAGAAAGTGCTTGGAAGCCCTAGCTTTTATCCTTTTGAACCTATGTTATGAGTTTGTAGAGTGTTTGAACGTTAATAATTTGAAGAATCATCTTTTAGGGGTTTATCTTGGTGTAAACTGAAAAGTTCAGGCTTAAAGGATGAGAAAAGATGAAAATACCTCTTTTCAAAATCGCTGCTCCAGTTGACTACGAGTCCATCTACGACTGTAGAAGTTTTTATGCTCCGAAGGAACCCATCCGTAAGTTTTTGGATGAATTTCAAGGTAACTAGATCGATTCTACTGGCCAAATATATGGCCCCTAGAAGTTTTTACGACCCATAGGGTCTGTAAGTTCTGGGAATCAAAAATAGATTTGCAGAAGTTTTTCTACGAGCTGACGGTATAGGTCGTATTTCAATCCACGACCCGTAAGTCAGGGTCGTAGAAACAACTCTGCACTGACAGTCTGTAGTAAAATAGTCATAACTTTTGAATCCAAACTCTAAATGAGGTGAAATCAGTTGCTTGGAAAGCTAATTCAAAGAGCTTTCATTTGGTAGGTCATAGGTAGGGGTGGCAATTATGCGGGTTGGGTTAAATTTGAACAGGTTATAATGGGTCAAGACACCAAACGGGTCTAGACCCAACCCAAATTTGCTTGGGTCAAAATGGGTTGGGTCAAAACGGGTTGAGTAACGTGTTATAGAGCATGTCAAGACCCAACCCGACCCAACTTTTATTAATTTTACTTATTTTATTTATTCTTTTTCAATATTTAATTACTTAATTAAATTATGTTTTTCCTTATTATGGCTATATAAAACATACCAAATTGAGAAAAAAGCGTGTTGAAAATATTTTAACAAGATCTCTCTTGAATTAATTCGGGTTGTATATCAACCCAATTTTAAATTGGTTGAAATGGGTTGGGTTGAAATGGGTTGAACTAATAATTAGACGAGTTATTAACCCACCCAAACATCAATGGGTTGGGTCAGGTTGGACAGGTTGGGTTTAATCTTGCCACCCCTCGTCATAGGCCACCTAATTTTTTGTGTGCTAAGAGTTATGTTCATTTAAAGTTGACCCTTGCATAATCCAAAGTGTAAAATTGAACCGGTAGGGAGGTTTTAAACTCAACGAAGCACTAGGGGTCTCTCATGACCCAAATTCACTTTCAACACACTTCCTACCTATAGTAATGATCCTTAAAATGTAAGTACAGGTAAGGCATTACTAGGTTCAATCATATGTATTTTCGATGATGAATTTCTAGATCTTAAGAGTAGAATTGTGAGATGTTACACAACGCGCGGTCACTACATGGTATACAACCCCTTTTTGGCTTAAAATACCCATATTTTGGGTTGAGTTTAACTTGGGTGCACTGTCAGTGTACAAGATTCTTACATCATCTAGTAACATTAACCTGCTATTATAGGTTACCAAAAAGTATTTTGTTTAGTAATTTTTATTTATTTATGTTTTAAAAAATAAAATATAAATATAATTTTTTTCTCTATCTACAATTAAAGATAACTTTTTAAATAAATTTTTATTATGCTTATTGATTCTAGGATTTATTGGTTTAGTTGCACAAAATTAAGTATTTTTTGAAGTGTTCACTTTATTTTTTCATTGTTGTATTTTTCATAGAACACGAAAAATTTCTCGAATAATTCCGTACATCTTCCATCTCTTTCAAATCTTCTTTTTTATTGTACATTACACTATAATATATACTATATTAAAAGTACGAAGGTCCTTATAAATGTTTGAACATTTTACCATTCATCAAAAGACTCTTTTAGACAATATAGTCTTTTTACTATTTTTTTTCAATTATTTCTTCATTATATTTATTATATATATTTGATATTTAATAAATACATGTACATGAATTGTTTAAAATGAAATTGGGATTTTATTAATAAGAAATCATCTACACACTCATTTAGACCTATTGCCCAAATATGAAAACAAAACTATGCTAAACACATACAAAGAGTCCAGGCCCACAAAAGGCCCTGTATATCTGTTTATAAATGTAAACCTGTGACTACGGTTTCTTATTCTATCTTTCTTCTCTTCCCCTACCTGAAAAGTTGCCTCCACGGGAAAACTCTTTTCTTTGATTCCTTCTTCTCTGGGTAATCAACCTCCATTTCTTGATTGAATTCTTGCTTTCACTATCAGCTATCCAAGTAAGTATTTAAGGATGTTCATCGACTATTTCTCCTTGGTTCCTTCTTCTTCTTGCTAACTTTGTCCTTTTTTCAGCTGCGTTAATAGGTTCATTGGGTAATACTTTCTTTGTTTTGTGACTAAGGCTTGGTACTGGGTGTAGATCTTCCTCACTGGTACGTTCTCCTTTATTTCTCTGAATATCTTATACTTGTACATGAGTGTTAAACATAGAGGAGACTGCTAAATATGAGAGAAACCTAGTTCTGCTCGGAATATTGAATGAAAAACCTCTATAACATTAATTAATATCCTTTTAAGTTTATGAATCTTTTAATATTGACTTTTTCTTAATAAACTTCTAAAATATATGGAAAAAATATAACTTCAAAATCACTAGGTTTTATATATTAATTTCTTTCCTATTTAAACTATATATACAATGTAAAGTTATTTTTTCTGCAACAATGCAACAATGTGATTCTAAGTTAAAATCAAATAGAGAAAGAGAAATGATGAAGACAAAGAAAAGTAACTGGAACACAAACTTGTGCAGCAGAATTAATAAGAAACTAAAATACATGATAATTTCAAATAGAGAAATCTACCGTTGATTTTGTCCCTTTAGAATAACTCTATCTTCCTCCAAGAGTCACTATTAATACTTTGATATCTTATATACCGATAGTGAAGTCTGATTTTGTTACTGTTGTGGAATTTTTGTTCTTTGTTTGCAAGTTTAGCAAAATTAATTTTGTTATTAGTTGGACAAGAAAACTTGCAATGTGTTTTTGATAGTTTTATTTTCTTCACTCACTTTTGCTTGTACACTTTAAACTTTCAATGTTCCTGAAAAGATAATGACTAATATGAGTACTTTTACTAAAATATTCATATTAATTGATGTATAGTCTTAGGTGTAAGGAAATAATTTACCAAATAAATAATTAATGTTAAAAAATATACATAATTTTATTGATTGACATGACACTCATGCAAACTACATATACTAAACCAGTTATTATCATAAATGAGAATGTCATGTCATAAATTTTCTTGAAACAAAATGAAAGATGAACTGAAACTGCAATACCATCATTTTATCATTATCATAGCAATACCTATGATAGGGGGGGGGGGAGAGTGGAGGACTAGAAAGGAAATAGTCTAAAAATTATGAAAGAATTTGGATTATAAAATAATTAAGATTCAAATTACATTTAATATTTTTCTAAACTTATAATTATATTCTTTTGAAAAGGTGTAAATACTACTTGAAAAAGTTATGGTAGTTATCTTTAAAGTTACCTAATGGTGTAGGAAAAAATATTTTACACTGACAGTGCTTATAATTTAAAATCTTTTGATTTTCCTCCTTTTTCTCATTTTCCACTATTGTTACTCAATTGGAGCTTAGGAAAGACGATTTTTTTTTAAGCAATCTTTTTGAGAAAATTTGTTGGTGGTAAATCTCTTTATCATTTTTGAATTATTTCCTAACATTTCCATCTTCTAAAAATATTTTAAAATCTAGATTTCAAAGTGGGTGTTGGGATTTATTTCCCCAAATTCCAAAATTAGTAATTATGATTTCGAGGTCCTTTCTTGCTCAATTTTAATGGATTTTTTAAACATGAGTTTCTTGTGACGTGTAGAAACTAATTTTGCCCGACATTTTCAGATTTGGACTTTTAGAAATTTGAGCAATTTTTGTACCATTTTGCCCTTGATTTTGAACCCTTGCAATATAAGAGTGTCATTGAACTCCTTGTGACGTGTACTTCACATTCTTTATAGTGAAAATCCAATTTGGAGTTGGAATTTAAGTGGAATTCTCCGGTTAGAGTGTTCGTATGTGGTTTCGACTATTGAGGTAGGTTTGGCTAATCCTTCTTTGCACTGAGGTTGGGTAATTAAATATTCTTATGCTATAATATATGGAATGGGATTACGTCATATGTTGGTGTTGAGAATCCTTATTATGTTTCCCTTATGAAGCTTTATGTATTGATATGATTGTTTCGTCAACATGAGACTTCTAGAATTTGTTGTATTATGTACTTGTAATAAATATATCATACTTGTGAAATGTAATACTTGGGATGAGTTGTGAATTTATCCTTCTTGTGAAATGACATTCATGGGAGGAGTTGTAATTTTATCATATTTTGATAATGAAATGATTGGCAAACTGAGATACTCGTGAAATGATTTGAGAAATGTGATATATTGTGAAACGAGATGCTCTGAGCATGAAATGAATTAGAAAATGTGATACATTAAGAAATAAGACACGCTGAGGCATGATGTGAATTGAGAAATGTGACATACTGTGAAATGAAATATGCCAAGGCATGAAATGATTTGAGTAACAATATACTTGTGGAAAATTGTGGTTTGTAACATAATTTGGGAACCTAGGAGATGTTTTCCAAAGGATAGTTGCTTATTTTCTTTTGAAAAGTATTCTTACAATCGAATTTGTCGAAGTTGCTTATCAAGAAAGTTGTGAACTTCCAATACACTTTGCACATATAGGACTGAACCCCAAAACATAAGGAAAACTATTGCATCACTAGGTTCAAGCTTATATACTTACATTATAAAATTTGGATCCGAAGAATAGAGTTGTGGGTATTATAATATCTCCCCTTTAGGATTATTTGTTCTCGAATGAAGGTGAGACTAAGTTGGAAAGGGAAGGATTTTAATCGTACTATTTTTATAACTTATAATTTGTCTACCAGCGTAGATAGGACTTGTTCATATGACGAGTTTGAAACCTGTCCATAGCACATAAGACACAAATGATACGGGACCAAGCATAAGTGACCCTCTATCCAAAGCTGCTCAACATATAATATGGGTGCCTTGAGCATGAAATAAGGTTAGGAGTACGCTGCTTTGAATGATTCAACTGATAGTTATTAAGCCAAGCAACACTTCTCAACAACACTCTTCTTTCTACATACAATACTTCATCAATTGCAACTCATAGCCCCCACAAGGATGCATATGGCTAATTCTCTCAGTGTTTCAGTCTAACTGCATGCTCTTACTTTGTTCAAGCCTAACTCTAAGATACAAGGTGCTACGCATAAGATGATCATGCAAATCCGAACAACAAAGTTTATGCTATATACCTTTATAAGGAATTTCATCCCAAGAATACTAATCCCTTCCACCACATTCAACAATCCATGATTCCTACTCAATAACACCTAATGCATCATACATTAATCCATGTGCCATAAATACCACATTCAAGACTTGTACTATAACCACTCCATGGACTCTAATTAACACTCTTCTTAGAATTTCCTGCTTTCTTATGTTTTTTGACGCCAATATATCATGCCTCACTACAGGAAGACAACCCGAATACTCTCATCTGACTGTAAGTAACAACACCTCATCTTGCAATTCCTTCCCATTTACAACTTCACCTTAGATGTAATGGCACATCACTACTATCACAGTGAGAAACATCAACCTTTTTCTAGCTATCAATACTCAACTACAACCATCAGTATCACCATCAAAAATTAAAAAAAATCACTAAAAGGGCTTAGAATGAGAGATCCAAAGCATGAATCATTGAGAATTGTTTGTTGATATAGGTATACGCATGACATCATATTAATTTGTGAGCCGTTGAAGATAAGTCACAAATTTGTGAGACTGGCCATATTATGGAACCTCAATGCTTATATAAATAGATCTATATCACGAAGCTAACATCTGAAACTTTATGGAGTAAGATTGAGATCAATGGAGTAGAATCTTCATTTCTTATTTTGGGGACTGAGCATAGCTATGAATCTATCTTAAATGTATGAGCACAGATCTTGGACAAAACGTTGATATGCAAGACTTCAATAGAGTATTATAATGATTGAGATATGAGAAGATGCTAAAGTATGAGTGGATTGATTTACCACTAAAACTTTTGTTGAACATAATCACTATCTAACTTTCGTCACTTGACTTGGATTCTTACGTTATCATCTCCCCCTTAGGTCCGAGGATAACAGTCTAACGCTATAGACCTATTCCAACTTCCTTAAATTGGTTTGTATTTATTTTACTCTAATACTTAGAGAAATGCTAATCTCCTGTCTACGAAACTCTCCCACCGCATGTACTAAAACTCCTTATTGGGCTTCTTTCTGAGGTGCTTCTCTTAACCTCATCCTTTTTCTATAGAAGTATTTCTATAGCCGCTACTTGCATTGGCTTATAAGGTCACTCTATTTAACTCTTGGTAATCTGGCTTCTCCTTCTTAGCACACTAACACCACTTATTTATGTTTTCCTATCTACTTAACTGGAAGGTACTTGATCTCAATATAGGAGGTTCATAATAGTCTATCTATGATACCTTCATTCAAACTCTTAAGGACAATAACGTATGCTTACATCATCCTACTCCATATGGACAACTCAAATATACTTTCTAGGCTCACTTAGAAAATCATAAAATTAATTAAAATCAACCTCATCCTAACTATATACTCTATTCATGCACCTCTTAAACCTCTTCTTACCTTGTGACTTAGCCACGACTTGTTGTTCTGATCTAAGGCACAATACCACACTAGTATAAGCTCATTTATTGCAAGAAGACATCTTAATTCCTGACATACTCTATGTCAAACCTATTAGAAGCCATTCAATCGTCATCTGATAGAGGCTTTGTGCCTTCGAACAGGAGAAGGGGAAAGAGAAAAGAGCTTTGCCAAGATCAAATCTAAAACCTACCATCAACACCATCATGTTGCCATCCCTATTATCATGACCACCCCTCACATATCAAATTCAAACTCAGCATCTAGTACTAAACACGTATATATATACGCTAGTTTTTGTACACATGTGCCTCATATATATTTGTATTAAAACTCGTTAAAATGACAAAGATTGTATAAAAATATTCATGTAATAATGGACAATAGAATGCAATAGTTACAAATAAATTTTAGTAAGAGTGACAACAAATACTTCAGATAATTTGAATAGCATGTTATTATTTTATGATGTACATCAACATTAGTTTGGGTTGTTAGCAATTTATTTTGAGTATTTTGTAATAGAGATTTGGGTAATAGACCCAACTGAATGTTATTCTTTGATTCATTAATAAACGTCCATAATTCACTTAACAAAGTTAATCTTTTTAGTAATGAAAATTTTATAATGAATGCATTTAATTAATATATCAACTGTGGTGCTAATATAACTAAAAACCCAAATTTAATTATTTATTACAAGAATATTTTATTGCCTTTTGATTTTTTGTAAATATACAAAAATATTTAAGACGGTTGAGCAAATTCATGGTATATGGTACGGATAACTACCAAAAGACAATTAAATTTACAAGATATAACAATTACATTCTGTACTTTTTTTAGAGAAAGTACATTAGCACTCTTTCTACATAAAAATAGGATTAACACACCAAAGTTAACAGAGAATTTTTGAATGATAAACTCAAACATTATATGCTTGAATAATGAAACATTTTTAAAATTTCATTGATAATGAAACATACATATTATGTTCTTTGAAAACAAAAATTAATGTTATATTGAACTTCTTATACTCTTGCAAGAGGAGAACGCAGTGAGTAAATTATCTAGACTATTTTCATAACATCCAATAGAGGTATATACACATTTTCTCCCAAATTTTTTTCTTGCAAAGAGGAAGAATAAGACAATAATAATATATTGATAAAATTCTTTTAAAAAATATATATGATACACAAATACTAATAGAAGTAGGACAACAATTAGTGTTATACACGAGATAGAACAAAAAATTGCATCATATAGGTTGTATATAATACTCCTAAATAAGTATAATGTCACGACCCAACCCAGGGGCCGTGACTAGTGCCGATAGTTTACTCAGACAACCACTAACCCGAAAGCCCAACTTGGTTAGTCAGGAAATCTACCGAAATTTCGGCAGAGTTTCCTC
>JAPFFP010044635.1:0-12254 GCA_026153255.1 Solanum medicagineum | reverse complement strand
TATAGGAGTTTAGCTGCTTTAACAGCTGAAATTGTGTGGGTAACAAGGTTGTTCAAAGAGTTAGATGTCACCTTCACGGAACCAGCCTTCATTTTCTGTGACAACAAGTTAGCATTGTAGATTGTAGCCAACCCAGTTTTCCACGAGCGCACCAAACACATAGAGATAGATTGTCACTTCATTCGAGAGAAGATTCAACAAGGCCTCATCAAGACCTTTTATGTCAGCACTAAAGATCAGCAGGCAGACCTGCTTACAAAAGCTTTGGGAAGGACACAACATGATTTTTTACTAAGCAAGCTTGGATTATTGAATCTTTTCAATATATCCAGCTTGAAGGGGAGTATTGAAGATGTTAACAGTAGCAGTTAGTTAGTTGCTAATTAGTTATAGTTGATAATTAGTTGTGCTTTAATTAGCTAGGACTAGTTGGAGTATCTAATCCTATAAGGTGCAGATACATGGGAAGAAATATGGAAGTGCGTATATGTATATATATGTGTGTACTGTTGATGTGTACATAACACAATATACAGAAAATTTTCCCCAAATATCTTCTCCTTCTCTCTCATACTTGTTCTCTCACATTTCATCTTTCTTCAACTTTCTTGCCCTCTCTCCACGAAATGCCAAGTTATCACACTTTACGCCTTCAGCATAGGGCGTTGAAGTATATATGTATTCTCAAAAATGAAGTTACTGATTAACCCTGATGTTTGTAGTTGGAAAGAGTTTTTTAATGTCATTCTTGTAATTCCATATAGATGTCGACAAGTGCCTTTTGCCGTGGTTGCTATATGCTTGTTACTTTGTAGACAAGTTAATTTTGCTTGGCTAGTTGAATATTCACGGGGACTGAAATATCTGTTTCACAATTTCAGGAGATGAATCTATTAGTTGAGACAGGTGAACTAGGGAACCAGCTGGAAAATTATATTTCTCGATTAAATGCAATCCTTTCACAGAAGACTACTGGCATCCTGGAGTTGCAGAACCAGTTAGCTCATTTCCAAAGACGTCTAAAGGCTCACAGTGTCCTAATATCTTCTGGCAACTGAAGCTCTAATTCAAAATTACACTTCTGGTTCCTGTTTTCCAGTGATACCTGGGAGGTACCACCTTTATATATCATATGCTTGCCCATGCCCATTAAAGTCCGAAGGTTTTTGGATCCAATTTGAATTTGATTTAGATCTTTTTATACTATATAACTAGTATCTTACTCCAACTTTTAAAGCTGATTTTCTTTTCCTTTGCCAATCATCTTCTTTTCTCTTTTACTTTTTCTAATTAGTTTTTTCTAGCAATTGAAAAAAGAGAGAAAACAGATGGCTGAAATTATTCTTACAGCAGTCATCAATAAATCTGTAGAAATAGTTGGAAATCTACTTGTTCAACAAGGAGCGCGTTTATATTAGTTGAAAGAGGACATTGATTGGCTCCAGAGAGAAATGAGACAAATCCGATCATACATAGATGATGCAAAGGCCAAGGAAGTTGGCGGTGATTCAAGGGTGAAAAATTTGTTAAAAGATATTCAAGAACTGGCAGGTGATGTGGAGGATCACTTAGACGAATTCCTTCCAAAAATTCAACAATCTAACAAGTTCAAAGATGTACTTTGTTGCCATAAGATGGCTTCTTTTGCGGATGGGTTTGCTATGGAATTTGAGAAGATAAAAGGAAGGGTTGCAGACATTGACTGTGTAAGGACAACTTATAGCATCGCTGATACAAGCAACAACATTCCCTTCATGTTGCTGAAATAGAGGTCATCGGTTTGGATGAGGAATTCAACATGCTCCAAGCCAAATTACTTGATCACGATTTGCCTAATGGAGTTGTTTCAATTGTTGGCACGCCCGGTCTAGGGAAAATGACTCTTGCCAAGAAACTTTATAGGTATGTTTGTGATCAATTTGAGAGTTCAGGACTAGTTTACATTTCAAACAGCCAAGGGCGGGAGAAACCTTACATGACATAGCCAAACAAGTTGGTGTGACGGAACATGAAAGGAAAGATAACTTGGAGGGCAACCTAAGATCACTTTTGAAAGCAAAAAGGTATGTTATCCTCCTAGATGACATTTGGGATGTTGAAATTTGGGATCATCTAAACCTTGTCTTCCCTGAACCTAATTCAAAAATTAGCAGTAGGATAATCATCACGTCTCGAAATAGTAACGTAGGAAGATACATAGGTGGGGATTCTGAAAGTGCAAGAGGGGGAGGGGGGGTGAATTGAATTTTCTTCTTTTTTCTTAGCTTAAGCCTGTTTTAGATAGTCAACTAGTATACGAGATAGTCGACTAAATAAAGTAGATATATAAGTATGCAAAAAAGTAAAGTGTGTAAAAGGAAAACTCAACATCAGATGTTTTTATATAAGTTCAGATTCAATGTGAATCCTAGGTCCAGTACCTTTTAGGTTGCAAGGAATATCTCTTACAAGCCTTTAATGGAGTGATGGTTACAAGAAATAGAACTTAAAACTAAATTCAGATTTTCTCTCATTTTTTGTGATTTTCTTTTTCTTTTGATACAATCCTCTCTTTTAATTTTTTTCTTCTTTTCTCTCGCTTTTTCTTTCACAGTAACTAGTATAAAGTTTACAATGATTTTTTAAAGATGAAGAGCTTTGAAGAATGACTTGAAATGCAGTACGCTTGCATACCTCATGAGATGTCCGGATGCCTCCTTATATTGAAGAGATGACATCCCAAGGGATTTGATCCTTGGATTGAGGCAGTGATGAATCCTCTTTCCAAGAATAAAGGCAAGAACAATGAAAGACGATCTTCTTGTAATCTTCCTGATTCTTCTCAATCGTGCAGATCCTTCTTGATTTGGAGAAGATCTTTGATCTTGTGTCTTCAGAATCTATGCGCACATCTCTTCTATATCTTTTCCTTTTTCTTCTTTTAATTTTCCTTAATTGACCTCATCAGATTTAGTTTTCCATAAGAATTGATTCCCAAATTTGAGTTTTCCTTTTTTTTGCTTTGATTTGCTTTCCATAAAGGTTGTTTCCTCATATTTCCTTTTCACTTGAGATTTTCCTATAATTAGCCAAAATAATTTTGGCACCAACATGTGTTCCTTTCTTCTTGCTACTTGATTTATTTCTCTTTCAAATCAAGTTTGGTTTTTGAGTTACTTGATAGATTTTGATCCTTTTCCGCTTCCTTGATTGATCCTCAATCATAGTGAAATTGATATTTCTAATTTTCTTATTTGCTGATTGATTCTTTTTCCAAGGATAAGGCTTTTAAGTAAGGCAGTAGCAGAATCTTCTCAAACCTTTCCAATCTTGTAGATGCTTGTGGCAGTAACAATTTCTCTTAATTGATATTCTCCAATTCAAAGATGCTTGATTGATTTTTCAAATTATTTTCCTTTCTCACTTGATATTTGATTGATTCTTTCTAGTCCAAATATGCTTGATTATTTTTCCAGATTTGTTTTCTTTTCTTGCTTAGTGTTAGATTGATTTCTTCCTATAATTGTACTTTAGGTGCCTCCAACTAGATTTCCTTGATAGATGCTTCCAACTCGTACCTTTAGCTAGATTGTTTCCTTTTTGATGTTTTGCTGCAATTTGTCATCAGTCAAAATATATTAACATTAACAATCTCCCCCCTTTTGATGATGAAAATACTAGTACTAATATAGTCAACTTCCCTGAGTGTATAATTATATAGTCGACTTCATGACTTTTCTCCCCCTGACTGGTAGCATAGGTGCTCCCCCTGAATTCTTGCACAAGATGATGAATTCTTGCACAGGGTAGTCAACTAACTACTTTACTAGTACTTAGTCTTTATTCTCTTCCCCTTTGTCATTAGCAAAAAGAAAATAACATGAAATAATAGGCAACAAAAGCTAGACAATATTACATAGCACCATGGTGGAAATAGTCCTTAAAAAATTCAACACATAATAAGAAACAGTTAGCCAAAAAAAATTTGACACAAATGGAAAGACATGCAATACAGTCGGAAAAAAAAATAGATGCACGTACTTAATATGGTGAAAAGATACTAATAAGAAAGTTTAAAAAACTTGGGGAAAATATTTAAGGATTTTATGAGAAAACAGAATCTTTTTTCAAGCAAAGATTTTGTAAAAATATCCGCCAATTGATTTTTAATATTCACAAAAACAATTTCAATGTTGCCATTTAAAATATGGTCTCTAATAAAAATGATGTTTAATATCAATATGCTTAGCTCTAGAATGATGCACAAGATTTTTAGTCAGACAAATAACACTAGAGATATTGCATAAAACTTGAGCAGGTTTAGCATTGATATCAAGATCACTCAATTGTTGAATCATCCAAAGAACTCGAGTACAACATAATCCAATAGCTACATATTAAGCCTCAGTAGTGGAAAAAGATACACAATTTTGGTTATTGCTATTCCAGGAGATTAAAAAGTCTCCTAGGAATTGACAAGAACCACTGGTGCTTCTCTATCGACTATGTCACCTGCATAATCAGCATTTGAAAATCCACGAAGATAAAAAGTAGACGATTTTTCATACCAGAGACCAAAAGAGATGTTCCCACTAAATAATGAATAATTCTTTTTCCAACAGTTAAAGGGGATTCTTTGGACGAAGTTTGAAATTTGGCACATTTACAGACGTCGAACATGATGTTAGGTCTACTAGCAGCGAGATAGAGTAACGATTCAATCATACCTCTATACTTGGATTCATCAATGCTCTTAGCATTTGGGTCCAGATCCAAGTTGTAATATAGACACATAGTAGTGCCGAGGGACTTTGCATTTTCCATTCCAAATATTTGGATTAACTCTTTAGCATACTTACTTTGGCAGATGAAGATTTCATGATCAAATTGAAAAATTTATAATCTCAAAAAGAATGTTAGCTCACCCATAAAGCTCATTTTTAACTCACTTTGCATGAGATTAGCAAATTCCTTGTTATAGGACCAAAAGTCTCATCATAGTCGACTCCTTCTTGTTGAGAGTAACTTTGAGCTACAAGTCTTGCTTTATTTCTAGTTACTTCTCCAGCCTCGTTTAGCTTGTTTCTAAATACCCATTTTGTCCCAATGATAGTGACATTTTCAGATTTAGGAACTAAGGTCCAGACCTGATTCTTTTCAAATTGATCTAGCTCTTCTTTCATTGCATTTACCTAATCATTGTCTTTCAGAGCTTCTTCGACCTTCTTTGGTTCAAGTTGAGATATAAGAGCAATGTTGGCATTTCTTTTGCTTGAATGCCCTTGTTCTCATTCCATCATTAGCGTCACGAATGATAGATTTTTGGGATAGTCAGGCTCACTTTTCCATCTATTAGGAACATATTCTACTACTGGTTGACTTTCTTCGACAGTAGTCAACTGATCTTTGTCTGCAACTACTTTTGAAGTTGTCAAATTACTGTTAGCATCTTCATTATTAGAATTCATCTTTTCTCAAGAATAGTGTTAGATTCAACGAAAATAACATGTATAGACTATTCTACAGAGGAAGTATGCTTGTTAAAAATTTGACATGCTCTACTAGTGTTAGAGTAACCAAGAAAGATACCTTTATCGTTGCTAGGGTTGAATTTACCTAGATTATCCTTACTGTTTTTGTGAACAAAATATTTACAGCAAAATGGATGAAAGTAACTGATGTTTGGTTTCTTCTCATTCCATAGTTCATATGGAGTTTTCTTGAGAATGGGCCTGATTAGATACCTGCTAAGAATATGACAGGTTGTTCTTACCGCTTCTGCCCAGAAATAGTGAGGAAGAGAGTATTCACATATCATGGTTCTAGCCATGTCTTGAAGAGTTCTGTTTTTCCTCTCAACGACTCCATTTTGTTGAGGAGAGCGAGGAGTAGAGAGAAGTTGTGTGAGTACCCTTCTTCATTGCAGAAGTTTTCAAAGACTTTGCTTTTGAATTCTCCTCATGATCACTTCTGATAGATGTACTGTAGTAACACTTTTCTCTCTGTACTTTCTTACAATAAAACTCAAAATTCTTTAAAGTATCATCTTTGTTAGCTAAAAATATAACCCAAGTAAAACGAGAATAGTCATCAACAATAATAAAGGCATACCTTTTATCACCAATACTAGAAGTTCTAGTTGGATCAAAAAAATTCATGTGAAGAAGTTGAAGAGGTTTTGTAGTAAAAATAATATCTTTTGATTGGAAGGAGTTCCTTGTTTGCTTACCCATTTGACAAGCGTCACAGATGTGATCCTTTGTGTAATTCAGCTTTGGTAGTCCAATTACCAATTTTATAGTCTTGCAAGCTTCTCAATTAATCTTATGCTTGCATGGTCTAACTTTTTGTACCAAATCCATGGATCCTCAGAAATGGATGCAAGACAGATGTGATTTTTGGATCCTTTCACTGAATCAAGAATGTAAACATTCTTGTTTCTGCTTTTAGGGAGAATTTCCTTTCCCGATGCATCCTCAATAATGTATCCAACTTTCTTGAATCTTACTTCCAAGTCGGAATCACACAGTTGACTAATGCTCAACAAATTGTATTTTAGACCCTTCATAAGATAAATATCACAAGATTCATTAAAAGAGATGGTACCAATACCAATGACAGTTCCAGTCAAGTTATCTCCAAATTGAATTTTTCCACCCATTAAAATCAGCAATAGATTTAAACAGATTTTTGTTGCCTGTCATGTGATTTGAACATCCGCTGTCATGATACCACTTACCTTTTATTTTCAAGCGGAGTTCCTGCAAAACAAAATTACTTGTTTTGAGGTACCCAATTAGTTTTGGGTCCTTTTTGGTTAGCGGTGTTTTTGACTTTCTAAATCATATTTGATGGTTTAGATAGACGAAATCTGCATAGAGAATAAGAATGACCAGTTTTACCATAATAGCAACATGAGCTTTTACTAGTTTTATCAGACCCAGACAGACGATGATCACTTTGAGAGTTAGTCAACTGGTATGACTAGTTGACTTAAATTCTTTGTTAGAGCTGACAGATTTTTGAGAAATTTTTAAGAGATTTTTCAATTCAAGGTTTTCTTCATCCAAAAGATCTTTTTCAACTGCAAAAACTTAGAGTTTGATTTCCAAAGTTCTTTTTTCATCTTGAATGATTCTAAGGTTCTAAGGATCTTTTTAAGTCTGTGATGGCCTGATCCAGTAATGCTCTCTTAAATTATAATAATTTTTGCAAAAATCAGATTTTACCTGACTGGATTCATCAATAGCTATGAAGCACCCATTATCAGATTCATCTTGATCGTACCAGCTACTAAGTGCGTTGTTTCTTCCATATCCTTGATAAAATCTTCTCTTTGCTTCGGGACACGCACTTGCAATGTGCTCAAATTTGCCACATTCATAACACCTGCCATAATTTATATTGTATTTAGTAATTTATTTATTTCTAGAGTTATTTGACTTACCTCTCCTTTGGTTTCTGTTGCGTCTTAAGGTTTTCATGACGAATTTTGTGATCAGTGCAGTTTCATCCTCATTGAATTCGCCATCATCTTCTTAATGTCATCGGTTGCTTTGAAAACGATAGATTTCTTCTTCTCATCTTCTTTTTCCTTTTTGTTAAGATGAGTTTTCTCAAAAGCAATCAGATCTCCTCGTACTTCATCCTTGGTTAAGTTCTTTAGATCCATGCTTTCTAGTGCAAGGACCTTGGCATGCCATGGATGAGGCAGACTTCTAAGAACTCTCCTTATGTGTTCTATGAGAGCATATTCTTTTCCTGCAGCCTTGAGTTCTCCAATGATTTTGGTCAGTCCGGCAAACATACTCTTAACAGATTCTCTTTCTTTCATCTAGAACATTTCATATTCATAACCAAGGAGACTAACAATGGTTTCTTTTACTTTGTCAGTTCCTTCATGAGTGACCTCCAATTTGTCCCACATTTCTTTTGCAGTTTCACAGTTGGAGATTTTTCATATTCTTCTCCACTAATGGCATTGTAGAGGATATTTTTTGCCTTAGAATTTATCTGAATAATCTTTATTTGTTCATCAGTGTAGTTTTTCAAACTAGGGATAACAGGTGCCTAACTTCCTTCAGAGCTTGATGTACTTCCATTTGCTAGTTTGGTTGTAGGGATGGGAATATCACCAAGTTTGATAACCTTCCAGAATCACATCATAGGACTTAATGAAGGTCTCCAATCTAATTTTCTAATGTGAGAAATGCTTTCCATTTAAAATAAGGAGGTCTGATTTGAGAAGTTCCCTCTTGAAACAGTGCACCAATGGTTTGATTCTAATTTGCCATGATCTTTTTGTCACCTGAGGTTAGATAGAAAAATATTGTGAGACCATGCTCTGATACCAGTTGAAAGTGCAAGAGGGGAGGGGGGATGAATTGAATTTTCTTCCTTTTTCTTAAGTCTGTATTTAGATAGTCAACTAGCATACGAGATAGTCGACTAGTTAAAGCAGATATCTAAGTATGCAAAAAAGTAAAGTGCATAAAAGGAAAATTTAACACCAGATATTTTTATACTGGTTCAGATTCAATGTGAATCGTAGGTCCAGTCCCCTTGGGTTGTGAGAGATATCTCTTCAAGTCTTTGATGGAGTGATGGTTACAAGAAATATAACTTAAAACTAAACTCAGATTTTCTCTCCTTTTTTGTGATTTTCTTTTTCTTTTGATACAGTCCTCTCTTTCAATTTTTTCTTCTTTTCTCTCTCTTTTTCTTTCACAGTAACTAGTATAAAGTTTACAATAATTTTCTAAAGATGAAGAGCTTTGTAGAATAGTTTGAAATGCAGTAGGCTTGTATACCTCATGAGATATCCGGATGCCTCATTATATTAAAGAGATGGCATCCCAAGGGATTTGATACTTGGATTGAGGCAGTGATGAATCCTCTTTCCAAGAATAAAGGCAAGACAAATGAAAGGAGATCTTCTTGCAATCTTCTTGATTCTTCTCAATCATGCAGATCTTTCTTGATTTGGAGAAGATCTTTGATCTTGTGTCTTCACAATATATGCACATATCTGTTCAATATCTTTTCCTTTTTCTTCTTTTAATTTTCCTTGATTGATCTCATCAGATTTAGTTTTCCATAAAAATTGATTCTCAAAGTTGAGGCTTTTTTTTTTTTGCTTTGATTTGTTTTCCATAAAGGTTGTTTCCTCAGATTTCCTTTTTCACTTGAGAATTTCCTGTAATCTGTCAAAATAATTTTGGCACCAATATATGTTCCTTTCTTCTTGCTGCTTGATTTATTGCTCTTCCAAATCAGGTTTGGTTTTCCAGTTGCTTGATAGAATTTGATCCTTTTTCACTTCCTTGATTGATCCTCAATCATAGTGAAATTGATATTTCTAATCTTCTTATTTGCTGATTGATTCTTTTTTCCAAGGATAAGCCTTTTAAGTAAGGCAGTAGCAAAATCTTCTCAAATCTTTCCAATCTTGTAGATGCTTGTGGTAGTAAAGATCTTCTCTTAATTGATTCTCTCTTATCCAAAGATGCTTGATTGATTTTCCAGATTATTTTCCTTTCTCACTTGATATTTGATTGATTCTTTCCAGTCTTAATATACTTGATTATTTTTTCAGATTTGTTTTCCTTTCTTGCTTAGTGTGAGATTAATTTCTTCGAATAATTGTGCTCTTGGTGCCTCCAGCTAGATTTCCTTGATAGATGCTTCCAACTCGTACCTTAGTTGGATTGTTTCATTTTTTTTGTTTTCCTGCAATTTGTCATCAGTCAAAATATATTAGCATTAACAGATTCCTTGCTCCATGTGCAGGACTGGGTCAACATTGATAGAAATATAGTTTAGATATGTGAAAGTATACTACTAGCCATTGTAGTGATAGCAGGTGTGTTAAGGCAAAGAGAAAGAACAGAACATGCATGGAACAGAGTATTTAAGAGTATGAATTATGAAATTCAAAATGGATGTGCTAAGGTATTGGCCCTGAGTTACAATGATTTGCCCATTGTATTAAGGTCATGTTTCTTGTACTTTGGCCTTTACCCGGAGGACCATGAAGTTCAAGCTTTTGATTTGACAAATATGTGGATCGCTGAGAAGTTGATAGTTGAAAAGAATGGTAATGATTTGGCAGACGGTTCCCTAAATGGTTTGGTTTCTAGAAACTTGATTCAAGTCGCTAAAAAGACATACCATGGAAGAATTTCAAGTTGTCGCATACATGACTTGTTATATAGTTTGTGTGTGCAGCTGGCTAAGGAAAGTAACATCTTTCACACTGAGCACAATGCATTTGATGATCTTGACAACATTGTTCTTCTACTTAAATCCGATGCCTAAGAAGCTTCGTGCACTTTTCTGTTTCCCAAAACACGATATGATAATTTCTCAAATGGCTCATCTTGACTTCAAATTAGTGCAAGTGTTGGTTGTAGTTGTAGGGACCGCATGTACCTTCACCCCAACCCCGCATTAGTATGATATTGTCCGCTTTGGGCCCAATCCTCACGGATTTGTTTTTGGATATCTCCCAAAAGGCCTCATACCAATGGGTTGGGTTGAACCTACTTAAATAGGTTCATTTTCCTCTCTTCCACCAACGTGGGAGGAGTTTGCATACCCAACAAACCTCCCCTCAAACTCTGACCACATACAATCTCGTGACCTCCCCTTCAATGATTATCGATTTCAGATCTGCCACCATCTTGTACCGCTGCAACAACCCGCAGGACACGCCACCGGACCACCTTTTTTTCTTGTCAGGAAGACTTTCGACAAAAGGCATTACCGCAAACCTCTACATCGCTAGGTTACACCATTTAATCTGCCAAATCATCTTGCACCGCCGTTATCACTCAACAGGACACGCTGCCTGTACCATCACTTGACAGGAAAACTTTCGATATAATGCACCCTTGCAGATCTTTTAATCATGTTGTCATACCGAGAACTCCACAAGCATCGGCCATCACTCCTGCCCTCTGAACCTGGGCTCTGATATCACCTGTAGGGACCGCACGTACCTTCACCCTAACCCCGCATTAGTATGATATTGTCCGCTTTGGGCCAAGCCCTCACGAATTTGTTTTTAGGTACCTCTCAAAAGGCCTCGTACTAATGGATTGGGTTGAACCTATTTAAATAGGTTCATTTTCCTCTCTTTCACCAATGTGGGAGGAGTTTGCATAGCCAACAGTAGTCCTGCGTCATGATAATTTTGTCAAAATCCCAACCAAATTTGGGAACATGAGTTACTTACGCTATCTGAGATTGGAGGGAAACATTCGTGGAGGACTACCAATTAGTATTGTCAAGCTCAAACATCTAGAGACTATAGATTTTCGAAGGAGTGGGATAGGACTTCCCTCTGGTGTTTGGGAGCCGAAACAATTGAGACATCTTTATGGTGTAGGTTTTTATCAAGCATCTAATGGTTGCTTTTCCATAATCCCAAAGACATGCTCATTGCCTCCTAATTATCTACAAACTTTAATGTGGATTGAGGATGGATTTTTTGAACCGAGATTGTTGCACAGATTGAGCAAATTAAGGAAACTAGGTGTATGGGAAGCATCCAATTTTACCGTTAAGATATTATCAACATTGAGCCCTGTGCCACCGGTGTTGGAGGTTCTGAAGCTCGACGCTTCCAGGGACCGAAGTGAGAAAATAAGCTTGTCGTCCTATCCAAATATTATGAAGTTGTGTATGTTTTCTTATGGAACATACGACATCTACTGGAATTAGAAGATTGAAGCATTCCCTCCAAGTCTCGTCAAGCTTACTCTTAACCACTTTATGGTAGACCCTCATCTACTGGCAATACTTAAGAAATTGCCCAAATTCAGAATATTCAAAATGTTCAGGTGCGAATATAATGAACATGAGATGGATCTCTCTTGCGAGGCAAATGGAGATAGCTTTCCACAACTTGAAGTTTTGCATATTGAATCCAGGCAACTTGTCTGAAGTAAGGTGCAGGAATGATGTCAGTATGCCTAAACTGAAGAAGCTAATACTTGTAGGAGACGTGAATGGGCTTGAAGTGAGGCTCCCGGAACGTCTTGCAAAGCTGGCAATGTTTGAGGTTAGTTTGCTAATATAATTATTTACCTTTAGGAAGATTTTTTTTTTTTTGAAAATCTCAAGGCTCACTTGTTTTATTTTATATATTAAATTTTTCATAAAAGTATAAATATTATCTTTCAAATTAAAAAAAAAGAACAACAACAACAACAACATACCCAGTGTAATCCCACAAGTGGGGTCTGGGGAGGGTAAAATGTACGCAGACCTTA
>JAPFFP010044634.1:0-12254 GCA_026153255.1 Solanum medicagineum | reverse complement strand
TATCATTAAAAGGCCACTACCTCCAATTCTCCCAATTGTACACTTATGCTTAGCTCAAAAATATACGGGGCCTAACATTATCATAGCTTTATTACTGACACGATCTTAAATTAACTACAAAAAATTGCATGATCTACCAGGTGAAGATTATAACTATAAAATTTCTCCTCGTTCCTTTTTGAAATGCAGGCGCCAATCTTTATCTCATATTTACTTCTTACATTGATCTACCTCTTTGCAAATTATTAAAACGATAGTTTTGTAACTTCATATGATTGATTTCAACTCCATTGCTGGCCTGTGAATCACTAGGGAGGATAATTTTATAAGCTGCATCTAAGATTCTTCAAGATCAGATGAACAATTTTATTAGTCACTGTTTTGAATTATTTTCTTCCAATGAATGTATTCAGGCAAATATTTATGTACTCATTTCACATACTTATGCATCAATATATTTTTTAAGAGTATAAGCTTACATAATATTAGTTCTATATTTTTCATATGGTATTTATCTCATTTTTCATTTTCATTTAATTATGTCTTGTACCTTCAAGTAACAATGTAAAAATTTCCTATTAACACTTTGTTTGGATGATTGTTATATATGATTTCATAATGTATAGTGTAGATCTTGTGTTGTATCGTATTGTTTTAATGAATACAATGTCTGATGGATTATATTATTCTCCGTCGTAATATAAGATCACATATCTGTAATTTGAATGACAAAGCTATAAGAAATTATAGGGTACATGGTAGGGCTACTATCAAAAGGTCGGATAAACGATAAAATAAAACTATTAAATAATAAGTAAAGATAAAGTGAGAATAAAATATTAAGGTAGTGGTGTAATCACAGCAAATCGGTCATTACACAAAATAAATCTTTTCATTGTTACCTAACTATGAACTTAAACTATAAGATATAATGAAATTTAAGTAACAATCAAAATAAATATTGTATTGAGACTAATAATACAATACAATACAACGGGTAACAACCATCTAAACAAGGTACAAAAATATAAATGTTGGGTCCGTGCTAAGCGTGGGCATACTTATCTAGTACATACAAAAAAAAGTAAAAAGTTTACCAAAAAAATAGCCAATGTTTTTTTATTTACAAAAAATAGCCCATGAAGATTATGGGTTCAATATAGCTCAAATAAGGCCTGGGTCATTAGGCCTTTTTTGTACAAATCAGTCCAAGGTAGAAATTTTTACTCTTTTCTCTCATTTTTTTGCAGTGTTTTTTTTTATAAGAGATTATTTTGTTATTATTTTGCGTTTTTATATTAAAAAAATCTTTTTTCAAATATAAAACTTTTTCATGTATTTTTAGGGAAACATTATATATATATATTATAAATTTTCAAATAAATTTTTTTCATTTATTTTTTTCTTGTATTGATTCTGTATACAAGTGTATATGAATATTGTATAGATAATTATGTAATAAGGAACATTGTACAAATTATGTATAAGCATGTATCAATATTATATAAATAGTATGTAAATGCATATCGATATTGTATAAATTGTATACAAATGTGTGGCAATATTATATAAATATATAGGTAATGAATCAACGCTATATAAATAGTGCATAATCGTGTATCAATATTGTATAAATAATTTTATAATGTATTGATATCGATATTTATTTGACTATCATGCATTCCCCATCTTAATAAATAAAAAAATAAACAAGATATAATAAAACGACATAAATATTCATTGTTTTTCACAACATAAGTGAAACGCTGTCAAAAGGGAAAAAAACTTTTTAAAAAATAGCAACAAACAAATTTGTATAAATAATTATGTAACATATCTATATCAATATTTTATTTGACTATGATGCATTCCCACCTTAATAAGATAAAAGAACAAACAAGAAATAATAAAATGAAAAAACAATTCACAAAAGAAGTGAAATATTTTTTTAAAAAAGTGCAAATTAAAAAATTTATAAAACAATTACATTTTAAAAAAATTATTTTGACATAACACAACTAAAAAATAAATAAAAGATTTATTTAAAAAAATCATAAAGAAAAAGGCCAAATAAATAGAGTCAAACTGTTAGACAAAGAAAAACTAGATAAATTTATTTTAAAAAATCAGAAAAGGCCAAAGAGAAAAAGCAAAAAAATAAAAAAAAAAACAAAAAGGTCGAATGGCCAATTTCAAAAGCAAAAAAAAAAAAATAATAAAGAGAGAGAGACAGAGAGAGAAAAGGCCCACTGGAGGAAAATAAAAGAATAAAAGGAAAAAAGAACCAAATAACCAAAAGGGCTATTTTAAGTAATTGAACAAACTTGGGCTAAAAAAGATGTAAACAAACGTTATGAGCTGTTAGTGTAACGACCCGACCTAGGGGCCAAGTCGTCACATAGCGAATGAGACACCGGAAGATGCCTCACCCTAGCCATGTTACATATCATAAGCATTCATAAGCATAAAACGTTAAGATAAAATAGAAAACTAGGGCAAACGGGGCTAAGGAGCACAACTTAAAAATCATAAAAGGAATATAAGAATTGGATACCATCATAACATTTTTTCAACAATACCTCTAACATAAACTTGGCGGGGGCTAAGACATATTCAAGCTCACCCTCAAATACATACATAGCAAAAGAAATATACAACCAAAAACTAGCATATCGTATACATCAATCTAGAAAGAAAACTAGGTAGTTGTCCCCGAACCAGAGGACTCACAAACTCTTGTCTTCAATAATCCAAAGCTAGCTACGTGGAGGATATCGAGGAGCGTCGGTCCCTGCATGGTTAAATTATGTAGGCATAGAAGTATGCGTCAGTACTTTGTATGTACTAGTATGTATATATGCAATGCATCACATGGAAATAAATAATGAAATATTCATGCTAAGTCTCGTGTTAAAAGTTATATACTTACAAGGGAATTAGTAAGTCATAATCAAGCCAATATCATTTAAACATAAAAAGATAATTTTAGAAAGAACATAGTAGGATGCATGGCTGAACATAGTCATGAATAAGAAAATCATATAAAATTGAAACATACATATGGGTGATCATTTAGACATTTTACTCTCATAATAGAACATGAAATAATGCACATGATAAATGAAGAACTAACCCTTACCTAAATGTATGATGAGTCACATAAACTTAAATTAGTGAGAAAATACATGTTATGAATTATTAGAAATATTAATATCCTTGGGTGAACAATATATCACTTTACATAAAAGATTATTTTATTAGGGAAAATCATTAGTAATCATAATGGAGACTGCCTTACACACTTGTAGACATAGCCATATACCTTTAGGAGAAATACCATTTGAACTTGTGAAATAACAAATCATAGGAGTTTTAAAACATTTTTGAACATAATATAAAGGAACCATCATAAATTATCATAAAAGGACATCTTGAGAATATGCGGAGAACATGAACAAATGTGAGAGCACCTTTTAACCGACACAAACCATGTGAGCTAACCACAGAGTCTCGATGTTTTCCTTATACCGGAAGAAAGGGGGAGACTACTTGCCAGTGACCTCCTAAGATGCCTTAGTGGATCCACTAAAGCCTTGCTATTGAACAACCTCTACTATCGGTCGGTCTAGAAATCAACCTCTAGTAGCGAGTGGTTCCTATTTCCTACATGGGACGTAGTTATGGGATAATGGGATTCTACTAATGATCTTATGCCTCTTCTAATGGGAATCTTCCGCATTCATCCCAAAGTCCACTCGGTGCTAAATAAAGTTCTCACGGAATAATCATAAGCATGAATCATGAAATCATTAGTGGAGAGGCATTCTACTAGCCCATCCTATAAACATTTAGAACATTAGTCCTCACCATAAGGATAACTCCTTGGTCTTGGCTAAGTCTCTAATATCGGCTAGCATCATCATCATATCCCTCTACTAACAGGTCATTATTTCATATCCCTCTACTAACGAGTCATCATTTCATATCCCTCTACTAACTGGTCATCATTTCATATCCCTCTAGTAACGGATCATTATAATCTCATGATCATAACTAGGTTGAGAGTCATATTTCATTTATTCATCCGTTCTTGATTCCAAGGAGTTTAGTCCCAAATAACATATAGACAAGAGCATAGTCATGACATGTATAAACTTGCAAATCATAACATCATAAAGAAGACTTCCAATAATACATAGCTTTCATATAACTTCAATATCATTCAAAGAGCATGTTATGTCATGAGATATCTAATGATGCAATGCACTAATACATGTAAATTAGCTTTACGTCTTGAAACTTGAAGGAAATGTGCATGAGCATGTTATGTCATGGGATATCTCATAATGCACTAATACATGTAAATTAGCTTTACGATCTTGAAACTTGAAGGAAATGTGCATACTCATATGTATCCATGGCAACCAACCCATACTTGAAGGAACCCATAAACCATTTCACAACCCATTACTTGGAATCAATAAGATACATGAGTCAATATACCAATTCATGAAATTAATGTGATTTAGACTTTATTCATATAGAATAATAATACATAACGCATGAAGTTAAGTGAAATCAAGCAACCCCCTATCAACTTCATAACCCAAAATTCCATAAGTAGGGAAGAATCATAAATAGCTATGGAATCATGAAATTACTAGTTATCCATGTATGAGAGTAGTAGGATTCACCAATTTAAAGGATAATTTAAGAAACCCATATCATCATACACCCTAGCTTCCATAATAGAGGAATTCAAGAAATAACATCCTTCTCATGGAATTAAACACCATTTCATAATAATATGGGCTAATAAACATCAATAGATTCATAATATAAGCATTTGGAATCATTCAAATCAACTCAACATGGTCCTTGTAAAACCCCAAGAAGTCATGAATTTCAATTAAATATACATCATAGGTCATAACATAATACTCATATACTTCATATAACTAAGAATGACTCACAAATTACATGATTAAACCAACTTCCCAAAACTTCACAACATGCATAAACCCTAAACCCAAAATAGAATATGAACTTGAGCTTTGTGAAAGATAGGGCTTCGAAAATCAAATCGACATACCTTAGTCGAAGATTTACAAAAGAAATCACTAACTTTGGTAAAGAAACCTGAAACTCTAACCTTGTCTTCAATGGAGGACCTGGGGGGAATTGAGAGGATTTTTGGGAATTAGGTTTTGAAGAATGGTTTAAGAATAGGGTCATTTGGGGGAGTTTTAGACTGATATAGGGCGTGTGGGAAGTCAAATGATGTGACATTGGGCTTAGGGTATGAAGGGCTAAAATACCCTTTTAAAAATTTGCCAGACAGTTTCCATTAAAGCACATTTATGGGCCATAAGTCAATCCACGACCCATAGAATGGGTCGTATGAACTGGTAGCCTGACCAAGCTTCACTAAAATGAGTATAACTTTTGGGTTTGAACTCCGAATAAGGTGAAATCAGTTGTGTTGGAAGGATAATTCAAAAGAGCTTTCATTTGGTAGGATTCCCAACATCTAATTCATTGTATGCTAAGAGATATGATGATTTAAAGTTGACACATATATGATCTCATACTATAACGTAGTCGGTTGGAATCGTTTGCACTGGACTTGGTGAGAGATGGGCTTGGAATTGCATAAGGGGTCATGAGGGGCTAGATAAGGTTGTAAAGGAAAAGAAAATACCCTTAATGAATTTGGCAGTGCAAACTACGAGAGCCAATATACGAGCCGTACAAAGAAGCACGACCTATACTGTGGTTCATAAGCAATGATCCAGAAACTGTTATTTTTGGCGCCAAAATCATAACCCGTATTAGGAGCCATATAAGGACTTACAGGTCATGGTTGGACTCGTAGAGCCCTTCCATACTTAGCCAAATTTTCTTATTCTCTTGGTCTCATTCTATGGGACTACTTATGGGTTGTATCCTTTTTCATAGGCCGTCTGTTAATACGTGAATCACTTTCCTAAAAACTCCAATTTCTTTCCTGTCAAAGCCCTCCACCTACGAACCCACTTACGGTCCGTAACTACTCCTACAGGTCACAAGTTACCCTCGTACAGTGACCCCAGGTCATTTCTCTGGCCAATCCTCCGGCATTCATAGGCTCTCAAATTGGGCTCATTACAATATCTCTCTTGGGAACATTCATCCCCGAATGTTGACCAAGCTAGCACGAGAAGAGGGAAATGAACATACAACAATCCATCATAATTGTGACATGTAAGCCAAATATCATTTTCATGCAAAGTAAAAATCATTAACATCAACATTATTTTAATGCACACATGACATATTTGCATAATTGCACATAATATTCTAATTTAAAATCAACTTCATGAATATGCATGTACTAAACTCATCAAGCCATAGGTATCATAACTGATGCATGAGGAGGGACATAAAAACTACCACCCACTTCCACCAAACATCAACAATAACATCATAATCACGAAACCATCTAGCATCAATCATTACCACATTTGGAAGGAAAATATACTTACTGGGTAAAGCATTTCGAGCTCTTTCTCTTCCCTTCCTAGCGGCCACCTGGCGATCCCTACTCTTATGTCCCAACTCGCCACACTCAAAGCAACCTTCTTATCCCATCAAACACTTCCCAAAATGCATTCTACCGCACTTGGTACAAGTAGGATAGGGGTTTCTCTCACACTTGCTCCTAGGCTCCAAAGTCTTATTAGATGATGATCTACCCTCATTAAAATGGGCCCTCTTTGGCTCTCTTGCACTCTTCCTTATCTTTTTCCCTCCTCAATTTGTTCTATATAAGTCATAAGCCTTGAAATATCTATGTCCTTTAATAACATAGCAGTCCAACATTCTTGAACAAGTGAATCGAATAACCTAGACATGAATTTACTCATTCTAGCACAGGTGTCGGCAACCAACGATGGGGCGTATTTCGAGAGTTGGATGAACTTGAGGGAATACTCCCTCACACTCATGCTTTCTTGCTTAAGTTTGATGAAATCTTGCATCTTAGCTTCCCTCAACTCCAAGGGAAAGAAGCGATCTAGGAATGTATCTTTGAACACTCCCAAAGATATAGGGCCCGATCTTCATTTCTCTCACTTTTCCATTGAGTGCTCTATATTTGGGCCACACTTTTTAATTGGAAAGCCACTAACTCTGCCTTATCCTCTTAAGTCACTCCCATAAGGGCTAACACCTTGTGCACTTCGTCCACGAACTCTTGGGCATCCTCCTCCACTTTTGATCCATGGAATTCGGGTTCATTCTAGCAAAGTTCCTTACATTGTGGCCGGAGTAGGAGCATTTGGAACATAGGCTCCTTGGTTCGCTTGGTTGGTCACGATTTGTGCCAACATAGTGAGAGCGGTCCAAAATTCTGCATGAGTTACTCCTTCGTTTGCTGGGGCTTAAGACATCCTTCTTGGAGGCATTATCTAAAAGTGCAAAGAACGATCAGTTAGATAAAGGGAACCTTAGGACAACTCTAAAGCATGACATGGATCAGGAAAGAAGTAAGACAATTCCTAAACGCCTTATAGCCTCCTACTCATAGATGTGCATGATTCACATTCATGAATAAGACTCTATTCAACGTATTGTATTGGACTCCGAGGATCATTTTGAATTTTTGTTCTCTGATACCAAGTTTATAATGACCCGACCTAGGGGCCAAGTCGTCACATGATGAATTACACACCTGAAGGTGCCTTACCCAAGCCATCTTACATATCATAAGCATTCATAGGCATAAAACATAAAGATTAAATAGAAAACTAGGGAAAATGGGGTTAAGGACCACAACTTAAAAATCATAAAGTAATAAAAGCACTGGATACCATCATAACATTTGTCCAACAATACCTCTAACATATACTTGGCGGCAGCTAAGACATGTACAAGCTCACCCTCAAATACATACATAGCAAAAGAAATATACAACTGAAAACTAGAATGTTTTATACATCAATCTAGAAAGAAAACTAGGTTATTGTCCCCGAACTAGAGGACTCACCAACTCTCATCTTCAATGATCCAAAGCTAGCCACGTAGAGGATATCGAAGAGTGTCGATCCCTACATAGTTAAATCATGTAGGAATAGAAGTATGCGTCAGTACTTTGAATGTACTGATGTATGTAGGTATGCGATGCATGGCATGAAAATAAATGATGAAATAATTCATGCTAAGTCTCGTGTTAAAAATTATATACTTACAAGGGAATTAGTAAGTTATAATCAAGCCAATATCATTTAAACATAAAAAGATAATTTTATAAAGAACATAGTAGGATGCATGGCTAAACATAGTGGTGAATAAGAAAATCATATAAAAGTGGAACATACATACAGGTGATCATTTAGACATTTTACCTCATCCTATAACATGAAATAATGCACATGAGAAATGATGAACTAAACTTTACTTGAATGCATGATGAGTCACACAAACTTTAATTAGTGAGAAAATACATATTTTTATGAATTATTTAAAATATTAATATCCCTGGGTGAACAATACATTAATTTACATAAAGTCTATTTTATTATGGAAGAAACATTAGTAATCATAATGGAGACCGACTTACATACTTGTAGATATAGCTATATACCTTTAGGAAAAATACCATTTGAACTTGTGAAACAATAAATTATAGGAGCTTTAAAACATCTTTAAACATAATATGAAGGAACCATCATAAAAGGATACATTGGGAACATGATGTTCTGCCAAAATACAACACTTTTAATGCTTAAAACTTGAGATTTTGTGTGTTTTCAATGCAATGTTAGTGAGTTTTATGTGTTTTTGTGTTTATCTTTGCAGGATTACAGGTTGTCCATGATTTTGGGGAAAGTTACAGTAGTTGTTGCAGATTTGCTATTATACAAAATACCTTATGGGCTGTAAACCATTCTACGAGCTGTAGGGTGGTTCCGTAAGGAATTCTAGTGAGGGGACAAGTTTCTGAAGTTCTACGAACATGCAGATAAGCCGTAGAAGAATTTATGAGTCGTCAAAGAGGTTTTGTGCCCTGAGGATCAAAGAATGAAGACTTTCTGAAGTTCATCAGACGAAACCCCCTTTACAGGTCATAAACAACTTTACAAGTTATAAAGGTGGTATTGTAAAAAAGAAGTCCAGTTTTCCAGCAACAATGTATGAGACCTAATTACAGGCCGTAAACTTCAATAGGGGCCGTAAAGTGCTTTCGTGAGGCGTGCCAACCAGTTCTCCTAAATCATTTAGGATTTGAATTTTAAATATTATAAATAGGTCTTTTAGGATTTATTTTTCAGAAGTTCTCACCACCTTTGATTAAGTTCTCTCCAGTTTTCATAAAGTTTACGTCAATTGTTATAGAAACTCCATATCTAGAGAGAGAAAATTGTGAGAGAGTCTTTGAGAATACTCGTGGTTGAATTTAATCTTATATCTTGTGATATATATTGGAGTGCTTGTTCTTAAATCTATTGTGTAAGTGTTTAATTATGTCTTCTCAATCATAATCTCTTCATCTACACAACATGAGTAGCTAAATCCACAACTAGGTTGTAGGAACCATGTTGAACTAACAAAGTAAAACTGGACAATTCATAATTCTTGGAAGGTGTATATGCATATATTAAATAACTCTTTTCATTTTGCATGTTTTCTGAAGGTGGCCAACATTAGAACCCATCTAGTGTTATTGACCAAGGTAGTAACGAATAGGAAAAAAGATTAATTAACATGATTCAATTGATGTGTTCTCGTCTAATCGACCAAATTGGGCCAAGGGTAGGTTGTATTGGTACTATAGGTAACAGTTAGTAATGCACACTATGGAGATGGGCCAAGTCACATAGTGAAATTCACCTCTCACCTTTTGACCAAAGGGCTTGGTGAACTTAAATCATCGTCATGCATGCTATACACTAGACAAGAATTAGGTTATCCGGTGATACTGTGTTGGGGAATCATGGAGAACACAATATCTTAGTTGCTCCTTATTATTGATCTTCTCTTGTGATAGTTAGTTTACTTTTCTCATTGATTATTGCAAATCCCCTCCCCCTTTTGGGGAATTGAGTCGGTTACTTACTCGGATTGCATGTTGGTAAATTTTCGTGAGTCTATGTATTCCCTGTGAGTTCGACCCTAACTTTGGTTAGGTTCTATATCTTGACAATGATCACTTTATCCTCTAAAAAGAAGGTGTAGCTTGGGCGACATCATGATTTTGGTGCCGTTGCTCAGGAATACGACTATACTTAGTGAATTCATTAGTAATTCGAGTGTTAATCCTTGGTTCCCTTGTTTTACTTTTATTTGTTGTTTTTGTTTTCAGGGTGTACGAGTAGTATATGCCTAACATCGGGAGTCAAGGCAGCCCCTTAGCTCCATTTGATCTTGAAATCCACAGAACTTCAAGAAGCATGGCCCAAGACATCGCCAACAACGCGGCCAATACAACTTTAAATAGGAACAATAACGAGGATGCTGAGAATGAGAACCCACCTCCTCTGGAAGATATTCCATATCCTCAGGATTTCAACACCAATGCTTACCAGTGGAATTAGTATAGGTTGAATCCTATGGCTATGGAGGTGACTAGAGCTATTGTGTTGCCACCATTATCGACAGACACAAAGTTCACAATCTCGAGTGGGTTACCTCAGATGTTGCAGAACCGTGGGCTGTTTGCGCGCTTACCATTAGAGGATACATATAGCCACCTACACAATGTGGCATTTTCTGTAAGAGTGTGATGGGGACATAAAATCTGTCTATGGATGCTGTGGGACTTAGCGTCTTCCCATTTTCTCTTACGGGTAATGTTACGTTATGGCTATCTAAGCTTTCGCAATGTTCAATCACCAGCTAGGCAGACTTGCAGAAGACCTTTTTGGAGAGGTACTTCCCTAGATCGAAGAAGATCAAGCTGAAGGACCAGATCAACAACTTTGAGCAACTTCCTGGTGATTCCATAAGACTACTTGGGAGTGGTTCACAAAATGTCTGTGGAGCGTTCCTGACCACAAAAAAGTTGATGAAGCCTTGGTGGAGATCTTCTACTGTGCCTTTGATGAGAACAGTCAGGCCTGTGCTAACACTATCATGGACGCATGTTTTTAGATCAACCATTTGCAAGGATTGTGGAGTAAATGGAAACAGTAGTCAAGATAAATCGTGCATGGGGGTAGCGGGATAGAGCTTCCACTAAGAGTTCATGTGCTGTCAGTGTGGTGCCAGAGCAAGCTAGAATTAATGAAGAAATCATGGAGTAGCTTGCTCTGCTTCACAAAAGTATGGTTGTAGTGATAAAGTAGAACCAAGAAAGAGTGAATGTAGTGGTTCACCAGCCTCCATGTGCACCTATGTACGAGGAGCCATAGTATGATGAGGACATTTGTTTTGTTGCAGAATAGACAGGGGGTTTTCAAACTAACGCCTAAGGGTCCAATCAGGACTATTGTCCCCAAGGACAAGGAAACCAAGGTCGGAACTTTGGTAGAGATGGAGCTTACAGGGACAACAACGAAGGTTATTATGATAGGAACAAGGGTCCAAATGCAAATTGGAGTAGCAGAGAAGGCTTCAGAAATGGTCCTTTTGTGCCACCACACAACCACGACGTAAGTGCAGGCAATTCTATAATTGAGGAGATGTTTGATCGCCTATTGAAGAAGGCTGAGACGTAGGATGAGACTCTAAGGGGCATGACATAAGATATTTCAAGTATTAATTAGAAAAAAGTCTCATTGTGTCTATCAAACAGCTTGAACAACAATATGGTCAAGTGTCGACTCAGCTTAATCAGCGTCATAGGGGTACATTGCCTATCAATATAGTGCAAAATCCTAGAAACGAAGGGTAGTGTATGGCGGTTAGTACTTGGGGTGAAAGAGCATAGTTGACCCTCCCATGCCGGTTGATGTAGAAAATTGTAACACCCCATATTTTACATGTACTAATTCTATGTAAATGAATCATGTTTATAGTTTGGTCAAATTAGCATCAATTCTTGAAAGTGCTTGAATCTCGTGTTAACGGGCGATATATGAGTCTAAATGTTTTAGAGGGCCGAGGCTATATATGTGTTGGTGTTAAAGTGAGGATATGTTAGCCCTAAACTAAGTAAAAGAATTGAGGCTATTGTATGATTTAATAATCTAGTAGGTGAGTCACCTACTTTCTTAGCTTAAAATTGATAGCTAAACGGAGACGAGGTTCGACACCAAATTTGTTCAAGTTTGATT
>JAPFFP010044633.1:0-12254 GCA_026153255.1 Solanum medicagineum | reverse complement strand
CATTGCATCCTATATACTTAGTACATTCAAATGTACTAACACATACTCTATGCCTACATGATGTTACCATGTAGGAACAAGAGCCCCACTTAATGATCCTCCTCTTCCACGTGACTTGTACGATTTCTCTCAAAGCACTCAACTTCGAGGACATACTTCTCTTGATTTATGCAATGTATTGACTCTTCTGATGTTGGAAACTTATGATTATGAGGGTGAGCCCGGAGATTGTCTTGGCCCCTGCTCCTATCTATATATATTAGAGGTGTTGTTGGAACCTCATGATATGTTAATGTTATACAATTGGCATGTTATGTTTCTATGGTATCAAAGATGTCCCTTAGCCCTGTATCCCCCTTTTCTACCTATTGTTGTTGTGTAATTGCTTCCGCGACCAAGGATGTGTAATGATATGCTAAGAGGCTTGTTCGGGGTCTCTTCAGGTTCCCCATTCGCCGTGTCACGAGTAGGCCCTAGGTCCAGGTCATGACATGATCTACCCAATAACGAAGACAAAAGCATCACAGCATTTCTAAAAAAAGAACATCTTTCCAAGGTTTGGCACCCCTCCGGCGATCATTAGTGACGGAGTTTCTCACTTCTGCAACAGATTATTCAAGGCTCTACTTGAAAAGTATGGGGTAAAACATCGGATGGCAAGCCCTTATCATCCTCAGAAAAGTGGAGAAATGGAGGTGTCTAATAGGGAAATTAAATAGATTCTATTTAAGATTATGAATGCAAATCGAACAGATTGGTCGCACAAGCTTGATGATGCATTATGGGTGTACCGGATAGCATTCAAAACACCTACAGGCATGTCTCCCTACCAACTTGTCTTTGGAAAAGCATGACATTTACCGGTGGAGCTTGAGCATAAGGAGATGTGGGCACTGAAGGGGTTGAATCTAAATTGGAATGATGCGGCAAACTCTAGGCTGAGCCAACTCAATGAGCTTGATGAATTTCATTTGAAGGCATATCAGAGATTAACCTTGTACAAACAAGGGATGAAGCTGCAACATAATTGTCGCATAGAGAATCGCCAGTTCGCACCAAGGGACTTAGTGCTACCATACAATTCTAGGCTAAAATTGTTCCCTGAGAAACTCAAATCAAGATGGTCGGGATCCTTTCTGGCAGCAGATGTCTTTGATTATGGAGCCATTAAGTTGGAGAAAAGAAATGGAGGGACATTCAAAGTAAATGTCCAAAGAGTCAAGCTATACCTTGGAAATGTGGAGGAAATAAAAACTACGGAAGCATGGACACTTGACGAAGTTTGAGTACTCAAGCTGTCCATCTCATGCCGCGACAATAAGTCAAGCGTTGCTGGGGGGGCAATCCAAGGTAGACAATGGCACTTACGTGCCCAGATACATTCCTTTTGACCCCGATACTTTATTTTCTATTTTTGTTTACATTGAGGACAATGCACCTCTTTTTCGATGGGGTGTGGTTAGTTATAGGCCTCAGTGAAGTCTAAGTAGCTTTGGCCTATAACACCCCAACTTTTGAATCCTAGGGGTTTTCTTGCCTGTGTTCTTTTTCCCCATAGATATTTTCTTTATGTTGAACCGGCATATTTAGGATGTTTAGGTAGTATTGGTAGCATAAAGTACTGATATCTGTGGCATATATGTGTTTTTGTGTTTTTTTGTGAAAAATGATACCCACTAAATTTTTGATTAGTTAGTCTAAATAGCAATCATACATGTTTAATTGTGTTTACGGTGTTTGTTCTAATAAGTGAGGATAAAATTGAGATGAAAAGCATGATCTGAGAGTCTGTGTTGATAGTGTAATCAGTGTCATGTGAGTATGAGCTTAAATTGCAAATTTATGTATTGTTTCAATTCAGAACTTTCCATATTACTCTGATTTAGACTGTAGGTTAGTTGGTTAGGAAAGGATCTTAGGTCATTGTTCATAATAGTCCACTTAGCCTAGATGACCAACCAAATGTGTGATATATCCCTTGATCCTAATGTTTGAGACTGACATGTACCTTTTCTTTGCAAAAACCTCAGTGTCCCAGCCTTATTAGATGTAAAATCCTGAAATTGGCCCTGGCCCTTCCTTATTGTGCACCTTGACTTGGCAAAAAGCCTAAGTTGAGGGTGGCTACCAAAAGTGGCCCTGGTTCTGAGGTTGGATTGTGTGCACCTCAACTCAAGCCAAAAGTGTAATTTGAGGGTAGTTGGTGTAAGGGTAAAACATAAATTGAGGGAGAAAGTTAGTGATACATGGAAAAGGAGAAAAAATGTGTACTGGGTGCAAGAAAAATGAGTGATACCTTAGTTATGAACTATAAAGAAAAATGAAGTATAAATACAAGGCAAAAAGCTAAAAAAACAAAATAAAAAAAGAGCACCCAGAAAAGCTTGAAATAGGAGAAAGGGAGAATAGAATGAAAAGTAACAGTGTTGGTAGGGAAAAAGTGTAGAAAAATATAATGTCAAGGAGGGCCTTTGGTCATTATTTTCCAAAAACATCATACCAAAGCCTGCTGAGCCTACGGTACAAGCCAGTAAAGTCCTAAAGTGATCCTAGTCCAAGTATTCGAATGTCTTAGTCATGAGTATAGGGGCAAGCATATGGTATTGGGCATGATACATGAATGTCTTTTGTGAGACTGAGTGATTTTGCATAGTCCTAAGGTTGTACATTAAAACATTATTGTGAGTGAGATATGGGACTTCATTCTGTGAGGGCACTTGCATTACATTGTTAACATTAGACTTATTCAATAATTGTAACTTGTTGATAGTATCTTGCTTGTCATAATTGCATTGTCGTATAGATTGATCTATGTTGTTTTGCTGGGTAGCTATCTAATTGTGCTTTGAAAGTGGTGTGGGTATCTGTGCTTAAGATTGATGAGATTTATGTCATTAGATTGAGGTCTGTGTGTTACTGTACTCCTTATATAGATTGAGTCCGTCGCTTGAGGACAAGCATCAATTTTAAGTTAAGGGTATTGATGTTTGTCAAAATACAGCATTTTTTATGCTTACAACTTGGAATTTTGTATGTTCTCGATGCGATGTTAGTAGGTTTGATATGTTTTTATTTTTGTTTTGCAGGATTTCAAGGTTGGCATTGTTTTTAGGAAAAATATGCAGAAGTTGTTGAAGTTAAGCATCCATAAGACCCTTTACAGGCCGTAGAGTATTCTATGAGTCGTAAAGGAGGTTTCGTGTGCAATTCCAGTGAAGGGTGTATTCCTAAAGTTGGGTCTACAAACATGCAGATGAGTCATAGACCTAGTCTCACACTTTGAGGATTAGAATATGAGGACTTTCTGAAATTCCATCAGACGAAACCCCTACGGGTCGTAGAACCTTTTAAGGGTTGTAGAGGGGTGTCGTGAAAGCCAAGTATAGAATTGAAGCAACAGATCATGGAAGCCTGTCTATGAGCTGTAAATTACTACGACCCGTAGAGCACCTCATAGAGCCTACCGACCCAGTTGTCCTATTTTGTTTTAGATTTGTATTTTAAACACTTATAAATAGGTTTTTAGGTTATTTTTCTTAAAGAGTTAGTAGCGAGACAGCAGAGAATAGAGAGAAAAACATTAGAGAGTTTGAGAAACACTTGTAAACTTTGATTTCATCTTCTAATTGCAATCTTGTGATTCTCATTGAAGAGTTGGATTTTCTTATGCTTGAATCTATTGTGTAAGTGCTTAATTATGTTATTCAATTTCATAAGTCTTGCATTTATCTTGATCATGAGTAGCTAAATCCACAACTAGGGTTGTGGGAACCATGAAGAACTAACAAGGTAAAATCGAATAATTTATAATTCTTGAAAACTATGCATGCATATATTAACTAATTCTCATTGTATTGAATGCTTTTTAATGGTGGCCAATGTTAGACCCGCCTAGTGTTACTGACTGGATCAAGGTAGTAATGAATATGAAAAGAGATTAATTAATAGTATTCGATTGATGTTTCTCGTCTAATCAGCCAAACTAGGCCAAGGGGAGGTTGTACTAGGACATTAGGTAAGGGTTAGTAATGTCACACTGCGGGGATGGACGAAATAACATAGTGAAATTCACCTCTTTCCTGGGCCAAAGGGTTTGGTGAATGTAACTTACCATTTTGCATGCTACACTAGAAAAGAATTCGGTTATCTGGTAATACTGAATTAGGGAATCATGGGGAACACAATACCCTAGATTCTCTTCATATTGGTTTAACCCTTTCTTAGCTTAGAATTACTTTTACTACTTATTACAACCCCCCCCCCCTTTTGGGAGATAAGTTGGTTAATAAACCTGATTTCAATTGAATTCCTCTAAGTCTACCATATTCCCTTGGGTTAGAACCTAACCTTGGTTAGGTTCTATATCTTGACAACGACCGCTTTAACTTCAAAAAGGAGGTGTAGCTTGGGCGATATCACATCGGGACTCCATGGATTAGCTCATATGGTTTTATGTCGGTTATGGTCTCTCTCACATATGTTCATGTTTCTCTCATATATGTTTATATTCTTTCCACATATGTATGCTATGTAATGAAATTATGTCTACTTTACATCCATGTTTTAACTAAGGCATTAATCATTCATGTCACATTGAGCTTATTATCTATGTATATGATTATGCATCTTGTCTATTATGACTTATGATCTCTTGTAATATTGCACCCCACATACTTAGTATATTCCAAGTATCAATGTATACTTTTTGTCTAGATAATCTAACCATGTAGGGACCGAATCTCCTATCCATCCACCTTCTCTATGCTAATATGATTTCTTGAGACTTTCTTGTGGTGAGTCCTCCATTCCGAGGCCAACATTCATTTTCTATCTTTCTTATGTTAAGACATTGCTACTTTATTGTTACTTTTGAGGGTAGCTCAGGACATGTCTTGGCTCTCATCCCACTCATGACCGGAGGCATTGTTGGATGATGTGTTATGTATGACTCATGTAATGCTTAAGTATCTATGAGACTTTCCCTTAGTACCTATCCCTTATATGTTGTTGCTTGTGATGATATTATTAAAATGGTGAATTTCCTAAGTCCCTAATCCTCATAGAGTGTGTCCCATATTCCCTTCCCTTAGATTTACTTGTTGTGAATGTATGATGGAAGTCCCATGATCTCTAGTCCCATAGAGTGAGTCCTAAGTCCCAAATCCCCTAAACACTAATTGTTGATGATTGATCCACACTTCTTAACAAAGGATGTGCTTATGTATGCTATGAGGCATGTTTGGGGTACCCTCGGGTTCCCCATTCGTCATGTCACACTTAGTCCCTAGGCTTGGGTCATGATAGTAATCTTAATCCAATCATTTCGAATATCATCAATAAAACCCAAAAAAATTCATGCTTATACTTTGAGAAAAATCCCTACATACCTCAAGTGAGATCCCTAAGAAATTAAGATGAATTGACCTTGAAATCCTTAGCAAAAGCTTGAAACCCTAGCTCCAATGGAGTCCTTGCTTAGAGAGAGAAAAATTGGAATTTTAGAGAGGATTTTGAGAGTGAATGAAATAGAACAAAATAGGAATAGGTTTTGTAGGGCTTGAGTCGATTAAGTTAATTAAAAAGGTCAAAACTACATCATCTAGGAGTTAAACGAATCATAAGTTTTCGACCAAAAAGCCCCTTATATAAAACCGTCGGACCCATCTACAAGCCACTATTTACAAGTTATAGATCGAAGTACAGGTTGTACTTGGCCCTCATGCTTTGAGTGTCACAAAATTTTTGAGCTATTGGAAATTACACCTTCAAACAACGAGCGCATAGTATGGTCCATAGTTCCTTTTACAGGCCGTAAATACCTTTCGCAGAAACCTCCTAGACTTAGAAAAAATTTCATCTTTCAGAGTCCCATTCATGACTTAATCTACGAGCAATATTCCTAAATATGACTCGTATTGTTCTTTGTACAATGACTTTCAGTGACCAAACTTTTACACCAACTTCTAGACCTAAACCATGAAAGCTATCTACGACCCATCATTCAATTCATGAGCTATAGATTGACTCATACAGTCAGTCCAGTTCAGAAATTTTTGCAACTTTTCAATTCTTTAAACTTTTTGACATGCGGGTGTTACAATTTTAGATGAGGAAAAGAAGCAAAAAGAGATCATTGAAGAGCAACATTTTAGGTTGGACAAGTTGGTTGTTAGTGTAAAGGGACACAGGGCTAGATTAGATGCTCTCACCACCCATTTGGAGGGTTTAGAAGCAAAAGGTGGGTCCAATGCTGATTTAACAATTGTGATGGATGATCTTGCTATGTCAAGGGCAGAGATGGTGGAGTTGAAGTCCACTGGCGTCACTTCTTTATAGGGTTCGGTGGATATCCCTCCATAGGCTACTACAGGTGCTACTCCATGGATGGAGGTTGAGAGTTAGCATATTGTCTCTTTCCGAGAGACTGATGGGAGGGATTAGGGGTGGATATTCTTCTAGAGGAATATGTTGAGTTGATAGTGATAGAGGAGGCCATTGTTGTCGTCACACAGGTTTCTCTCTAGTATAATTGATGATAGGGACAAGTGGATCCTCTAGTGTGTTGGAGCTAGAGTTTGCACAGCCAAAGTCCCAGGTAGTTTCACCTAAGTCCACTACTCTGGTGCCTACTTTGGCGACCTCTCCTCAGGATTCGGACATTGTGCTCCCACTACCACTTCTTCAGCTCCTCAACTACCACCATAGGCCAATTGACCAGAGGGACTTTAAAACTCACTCTTTCTCTTATGTTTTTTGGATATATTATTCTTACACATTGAGGATAATATTTTCTTAAAGGGGTTGAGTATGTTAGAATCTTGATGAATATGATGCTATGTTATATTTGGATGTTTAGACACTTGGATGATGTTGTCTTTAATTTTAGTTAGTGATGTAAATTTCATATAATCACTATTATTTTGGATTTGTAAATATTCTTTTGGTTTGTAATAGTTAGTAAGTTTTTTTTAATTACGGTTGATCTCTCTCTAGTTTATATGTGTGCCAAAATTTCAAATTCTTGTGATTTCTCAAATACCCAAGCATAAATGAAAAGTTATTTTGCAAATGAATGTCATGTATCAAAATCCCTTAGTAATTCGAGTACTGATTGTCAATATCTTTGACTCGAATAGTGCCATGGATGAGGAGCATGTGTGGACTCACCGACTAGTTTATCTCAAGTAAAATTGATCCCTGCATGGATTAGAGGCACCTTGAGCTGACTAAGTGAGTATTGAGCTTGGATATGCTATGATCGATAGTTGTAAGTGTGTGTTGTGTAGATGATATTTGAATTTGGAAGCTGTTATGCCATGAGATATGAGGCATTCGTTGAAAGGCATGCTTGTTAATACCTAGAACTTACCTGATTTGTCTTGATGTGTGGCTTGGTCTAGTCTGGATTAGGACTATGACCTTAAGCATTCTTTGGTTTTTTTAAAGTTCACTTTTCCCAAATAGCCTCCCTTTGCATTAATTATATCATTAGTGGCTCGCGTTGAGTTTAGGACCTTTTTTGGGGCAGCCACATTACAAGTCTTGACCTTTGATTGAAAAAATTATCCTTTTGTTGAACATCATTCCCTCCTTAAACTTGAAAGCGTGAAAGTAGTGGTCAAAAGCCTAAGTTGGGGGTATAAAAAGAAAGGGTGTCTTCCATTTGAACGCTTAAGGAAAGAAAAGAAAAATGAAGGAAAAATATGTCATGAAAAAAGAAGAAAAGCTTTTGAAAAAGAAAACATGAATTTGATCCAAAAGTGAGACCCTCCAAAAATGTAAAATGGTTGCAAGTGGGGAACCCAATTCTAAAATGAGGAATAAAATGATGTCATTGGACAAAATGAAGTGGGTAAAGGACAAGGAGCCATGAAAATTGTATGTGGCACTCAAGGAGGACTAGTCACTTGTATCAAAATATTGCCCTACTCATCTCCAAGCCTACATTACTAGCCTAACAAAGTTTGTTGAGATTCTTATCCAAATGAAATTAAGTCAGCACTGATTGAGAGTAAAAGCAAGCCTATGGATGAGAACATGCATGTTGTTTCTCTTTTGGGAGTGCGAGCATTGTTGATCCTTAAAGTATTGGGTTCAATTGTATGATGTCATGTGTGTGAGGATAGACTTAATTGTAAGGGCGATTGGCAACGTCTCTTGAGCATTAATTTGCAATCGCAATGGCAACTGTGAGCATGGTCTTGTCTTGAGTACTCCTTAATCTTCTTTTGAAGCTTCAAAATTGCGTAAGTGATTTGTGGAAGCTGTGAAGGTCGACAACTAAAGGGGTAATATGCATGCTGCTCTTTATGACCCTATTTGCAAGCATTGTGTCTTGGTTTTGGTCAATGTTTGACTTGCTTGAGGGCAAGCAAATTCTTAAGTTGGAGGTCTTGATGAGTCCATAATTTGAACTCATATTGAGCTTAAATTATCGAAAATATTGTCGTCAATGTGCTATTTTACCTCAAATATTGATCTAAATGTGTGTTTGATAATAGGAATAAGGAACAAGGTGTATGAAAGGATAAATTATAGCAAATCAAGTCAAAAGGAGCAAAAATGCACAAAAGGTGGTCAAAATCGAGATTACGCCTAACATATTTGGTGATACACCGAACAGACATAGGGATCGGCTAATGTTATAGAATTCAACCCTTAAATTGATGTTCAAATCAGCAACAAAAATGGTCATTTGGTGGATCGCTGAATCAATTTGATAGTCAAACATATCGTCGCCTAATTTTATAAAACTTAGCAAAGAAAGAAGTCAAAAACGAGGTTCAACTTAATGATGTACGTTTCCATTCGATGTATCCTTGAAGTGACTCAGCGATCAATAGTTTGGTCTTTGAATTTTATAGAATTCAAAGTGCCTAAAAGTGATTTGAAATGGCGATGGTGTAACTATTCGGCAGATCGCCAAATGTGTTCGATAACCCTGACTTACACCATCGAATGGTACGTCAAACGTAAATGAAGAGTATTTTTATCTAGGATATAAAAGGCTAAGGTAGATATTTTTAAAGTGACAATTAGCCATTCTCAGTACATAATTCAGAGCACAGTCACAGATCTTGAGCTCAAAATTCTTGACTTGGAGAACAAAAGTCTTATACATTGGCTTGAAGATGAACAATTGAGAGAGAAAAGAGGATTTTACACTAAATTTCTTCTAACTTTTGTAATCTTTAGTCATAGACAACCCTTTTGGCAACTCTAGTTTTAATTTCAGCATAAGTGGCTAAAATTTCTATGTTGAGGATGTTCTATATTCCCGTAAAAACTTCTTTCAAAGAATGGGCCAGACATAGTTGGACATTAATGTATTGTAATGGGCTTTTGATTTAACTGAATGTTATGTGCTAATTTGATGTGGATTTATGTTTTCCTTCAATTACAATTGCTAATCTGAAGTTGCATACTTAGATTTATGTTAGATCTCTGGGTATTGCATGAACATGAATACTTGGAGTGGAAGGATTGCATAAAGTCTTGGGTAACGCGTATTGGTATTGAATGCGGTAATAGAATTCTACTAAGGTTTTGGATTATTTAGCTATAAATTTGCATAGGTTCCTCTGGCTTTTGTGTAAATTGTGTGGGAAGTCTTAAGGGATTCACATTGATACACCACAAAAATTGACTTAATCGCAATTGTGATTATCAGCTTTCTAGCCTATTGATAAAAAAATTAGTCATTAGATTCAATAATTGAGACTCATTCATTATAATTATATTCAACTATGCACATCACTAATATACTTTCATCTATCGATTACATTTTAATTGTTCATATTCGCAATTAGCATATTTAGTATAATTTCAAATTATTTTTAAGTAGCAATTACAATTAACTTATTCAAATAATAACTTTGAGGTTAGAATCTAACATTTCTGTCCTTGTGAGATTTTAAAGTTGGATTTATATTGCTAGGGACTGCCTACTCTTCCAATAGTAGAGTAGTAGTTTGAGCATTATCATGTCGTTTGCCACAACATAAGTCAAAGTCTTTGTATATGAGGTTCCTGCCTTACATAAAAAATTAATGAATAGTTTCGCAAGCCTCTAAGATTAAGGAGTTGAGTATCTAGCCAAAATAAAGTCTTGGTATTAGTAAAGCTACATCTGTTATCTGAATCAAATTTTATAACTTTCTAGGAGGTTTACATTTAACTATCAAGAAGGAAACAATCTACAAACACCTCAATGAACTTGTTCTCCAAGTGAATGGTACTGTTTGTATTAACATTCCCGATGGCATGATATCATACATTATGTAGGTCATATTCTCTAGTCAGTATTTCATTTGATCTAGAGACCTCTCACTGAAATATCCTAGAGCTCAAGAAAAAATAACTTTAAATATTTCATCTATGAATATTTATCAAAAATCTTCTAAGGATATTTGAAAATTTTAAACCTATGAACTTTTGAAGTTTTCATCTTTAGAAACTTTTTAGGATATATCCTTTCCATGAAAATTTGAATCTTTGTAAGTACTTGAAGCTAGTTGATCTTGGGGCCTATGATGTTGCCCAGCTCTATTCATCTTGTTCATTAATCTCTTTGGTTGTTTATGAGAAGATAAGTGTCTTAACAATAACACTCTCATGTTACTATAGTGACAGAATACTACTTTTCTCAGAAAAGGAGTATTATCACATAGATGAACGCAAATCCCTCAAAATGGATAACGTCCTCTTTCTTGCATTGCCAACTACTTTTGTGTGTTTACCTTGATATAAGTGTTCACAAAGGTGGCCTTTGTTGCCTCTCGAATATTTGGGCTATTCCTATTATTTGATAACCAAGTTCAAGACAAACAATACAAAGATGAACAATGTTGGATTTATCTAGTTGACCCTATTAGTCACACACGTAAGGGAGAAATAAGAAAGAAAGACAGATCTATCACGCTCTTGCAGAATCACAATTATAGAAATGGCAGACAACATAACTATAATTAAGATTCTACTACAAACATGTGTTTCATCAGTCACAAGAATAGTCTAAGCTCTGATACCAACTTTGTCACCATACAAAATTAGGACCATGGCCAACTTTAGGGAGAAAAATCCTAAAGCAAGCTTTTTACTAGAATTCTATAAAAAAAATCAAAAAAGAAAATTCTTTGTTTTGGGGTCAATTAAAAAAATTTCAGTCTTAGAAAACCACAATCCCATTAATAACCACTCTAAATCAAAATATAATATATATTATCCATGTATTCACCACGCAATAATAATAATTCCTTCCTAAAACAAGATGAAGCTTAAAACCTATCCATGTTTGTAATATCAAAGAAATATCCATGAATCAAATATAATAAATGACTATAAAGCAACTCTAAGAATTCAAAAAAAAAAAGTTTGTAACAGATAGATAAACTTGTTGCCCGCACAAACAAATGCGGGACTCACCATGGAGTCAACTTGCTAACTCTAGTTAGATAAATCCTCATCGATATCACTTGTATTCTCCATAAAAAAATTTAGCAAGTAGTGAGATGCTAGCTCAATGAGCAATAACACTTAACCACAATCATTTTAATAAGGGATAAGTCAAAAAAAAATATGTTAGTTTAATAATCTAAATTACATTAAAAATATTTTTTTTAAGAAAATGATAACAATAATCAATTATTGTTTGTCTCATATAGTAAATTCAACTTACCCAATCAGAAACAAATTCAGTACATGTTCATATCAAATCATATATCATATATAGGGAGAAGGGTCAAAATTACCCCTAAACTATGCGAAATAGATCACTTATACCCTCCATTATATTTTGGGATCAAAAATACCCCTATCGTTATTCCAAGGGACCACAAATGCCCTTACACTATTGTCCTTGCCATATGGCAGTTCACGTAGATATCCACGTGGCAATAATATAGTCAAAATTACCCTCGAGCTATTCGAAATAGCTCAAATATACCCTTGTCATCTATGTTTTGGACTACAAATGCCCTTACACCGTTGCAGACATGGGCATTATATATATATATATATATATATATATAATTCACTATTCTTTTTATGCCCCCCAAATCATAGCTGAAAAATATGTGAATGATAGACATTAATTATTATTCATGAGCAAAATTCAAAAACATCATAAAATTTTCATGTGATTTATCCAAACTATATATTTTAAAAATTAAAAATAAATTATGTATATAAAATTTACTTAAATAATATATATGTTTCTTTTTTCACTATTCTTTTTATGAATATTTATCATAGCA
>JAPFFP010044632.1:0-12254 GCA_026153255.1 Solanum medicagineum | reverse complement strand
CCTACACAAAGAATCTTCTTCCAACTAAAATAGATTGGTGTAAAAGGAAATTAGTCAAAAAGAAAAAATAAATTAAAAGGGAAAACACGTCCGGTCAAAAAGAAAAAAATTAAACGAAAAATTAAATTTTAAAAAAAATCCTACACAAAGAATCTTTTTTCAACTAAAATGAAGTTGGTGTAAAAGGAACTTAGTCGAAAAGAAAACAATAAAAGGAAAACACGTATGAAAAGAAAAAACATTTAAGGGGAAAATTTCTACATAATTTTTTTTCAACTAAAATAGACTTGGAGTAAAAGGAAATTAGTAAAAAAGAAAAAAATAAAAAGAAAAGAACATGTGAAAAAGAAAAAAGAAATTAAGGGCAAAAACTTGAGGAAAGTTTTCCTTTTTTTTTGAGGGAGTAGATTTGGTTAATTTTATTTTTTGCTTTTTTCGTGTAACACAAGTTTCCCACTTTGAATAGAAAAAATGTATTAATTATTTGAAAATAAATAAAAGTTCTTCTAATTTCACCATAATCCTAATTGTATGATGAAAAGTTTTGTTCTAAATATAATAAAATATTATTTTCTTTCCTTTTTGATTTATGATTTCTCTACTTCTGTAAAAACATTTCAATTTTAACTTTTGATTCATTCACTCCCTTCATCGATTTGTGCTAAGTGGTGCTGGATCTTATTTTACGATTTTTCTCATTTGATTATCAGGTTTACTTATATTAAACGGCCACTTTCTTTGTTTCATATTCTTTTTCCCTTTTTACACTTTTTGAATTTAAAGAAAATAATATTAATTGTTATCTCAACTTAACTTGCTTCATTGCAATTATATTCTGGCTTTTGTTTAATTGGTTTAGTCTAATAAATTTTTATTATTTAAAAATTTCTATTATTTTATTTCTAACATCTCCATCTATTCACAAGTTCCATCTATTCACGTAAAGTAATATCTCAAGTAAGTAATACTTCTTCTTATAAATTCATATATTATTCTTATTCTTATTATTATTATTTTCATTTACTGAAAACGAAGTACAAGAAGTTAAAAAGGCCAATGCAATTGTCATAGAAGATGAAGAAATAAATTCATCAACAACAATGAGAAAGACCAACAACTTGAAGATGAAACTAATGAACCAACGATTCATAAAAGAATCAAACTTGAAAAGGATTAATAATGTTTTGTCATCTAATAAATAGAAGTTCAAATATTTTTGGATTATAGATAGTTGTATATTGTTTACGTTTTTATTCTTTTAAACAATAAGTAAGTTCGATTGGTATAACATTTGATATTAATTATTAATCTTGATTTAAGTATGGTTTTTAATTTAAATGGATTCTACAATATTTGTTTATATTTAATTACAAGGAGTTATTAATGATTTACTCTATATTACAGGATGTTATTTATTAAACAATTATTAAATATATGACACAAAAAAGTACCTATAATTTGATCCCGAATAAAACAAATAAAACTATACAAGTTATTGATAAAATATACTATTTACATTATATTTAAATGTATGTTTAGAGTCATCCATTATTGTTCCATTTACTTAAAATTGTTCCATTTACTTAGAATTGTATAGGCTAGGTATGAAAAAATAATTTGATAGAGAGCGTTATTCCCGAATGGGGTCTGTCAAATCTGAATTTGAATTAGTTGGACTTTAATGCAAATTTTGAACATCGGATGAATATATCTATCATTTTCCAAATTTTTTCATTGTCTTTAGTACGATCTGGCTTCACACCTCTCGCCTATCGGAACACCAACCCAATCTTGAAAGCTGAAGTGGGTTTGGGGAGTGGAAGAACAAGAACATCTTCTTTACCACCAAAAATGCTAACATAAGACTCTTCTTCACTCATGCTTGTCATCTGCTCGTGAATATCGTCCAGTCAAGTCTTTGTTCTTTTATTCAACAATATGGGTGCTAACCTTTTAATAAAAAATATATATATACTTTTATGACAATATTATGAATTTTCAAACATTTATAGTATTCAATTTAATAATATTAACGTAACACACACGTACACACACACACATATATATATAATAGTTAAGATTAAACCCTTTCCATATTGATACATATACTGATATACATATTATTGTGAAAATTAAATATAAAAATATAATAAATATAGTGAAATAATAATTGCAATATATTTGTTTATTGCAAGAACTTTTAATGTATTAGGATTTTTTTTTATATTTTAGGGCTCCATATATTTTAGGATTCCATATATTTTAGGACTCCTTATATATCATAAAGATAAATTAAATAATAATTTAAAGAAAGAAGTGAAAAAACGATTTTGTGTAAAGCAGAGACTTTTAATGAAGGACAAAAGATTCAATTAACATTTCTAAGACATAGAGGTTGTACACAATTAAATTGGCAGTTACTTTCTAATCACTTCAACTTGAATAAATCATGTTTCTAGCATTGATTTTATAAGATTTTTCTCAATTCTTTTAGTATCTTTCTAAATATTTCAAATTCAAATTAATTGAATTATCAAATAATTAAGCTTAATAAGGTATTTTCCTAACTATAAATGCCCTTTAAAGCATAATAATCACTACGATATTGACAATCTAGATATATTTCTTAAATTAAAACAATAGTAATAGATATTATACAAGACTAGACTATTGTAAACTCCTACTGGCATACTTGGCGAAGTATTAATTCTATTTATAAAATTTTCTACTAGTTCTAGAATTATTTTAACAACTCATGTAGCAATTTACTCAATTAAAAAAAGCTTTTATGATTCTCTAAACACTTGTGATGTTGTGTAACGTATAATAATTTTATATTTTTATTAACGTCTTATGAAAAAAAATCATAAGAATTGTTGTATTGCCAACTGTAAAAGAAAATTGATTATCAAAATACACTAACTTATCATGTATTTTAAAAATTTGTGAGAATAAATATAAAGAAAATATATAATCTTTTTAAATTAACTTAAAACTTTATTTTAAAAATATTAACTTGCACCAACTATAAAAAAATCACGTATTTTAAAATTTTGTGAAAATAAATATAAATAAAATATATAATCTTTTTTAAATTAACTTAGAAACTTTATTTTAAAAATATTAACTTGCACCAACTATAAAAAAAATTGTAATGTATTAAATCGATAATTGAATAGGAGAATCAATTTATGAGTAAAAGAAAATGAAAGAAAGTAATTCCTATTATCAGATACTCAACTATCTTTTTGGATGATTGATATCTTTATTTATGCAATTTTGCCATATTTGAGAAAGGTGATCTTTTACTTGTAAAATTTTTTCTTTTATCTTTCAACAGAGAAGAGGATAATATTTTTTCATGTTTGTCAATCTTGTTAGTTGAATGGATTAGTTGACTTATAGGGTCAGAAAAATAAAGTGTTGGATTTTAATATGAGATACATGTCAATAATGATATTTGTTATGCCTTTTATATGTGTATTTATGTTTTAGTCTAGGTACAATTTTATGAGTTGTATTTTATTTATTTTGATTGACTTTTCTATGTGCATATATAAAAAAAATATTAGAAGAAATATTCTTAATTTCTTATTACATAAGTAGTTATTTTCTATGATTTTTGATTATTTTTCATATAAATAAAAACATATTAGTGACATGAAATTTAAAATTATTATATTTAATCATGTTCCATTACATAAACCTTTAGAAGAATTTAAATTTCTTAATAATATAATCAGACAAATTTTTTTTCTAAAATAATTTACACGGAGATAAACCAACAGAATTTAAAATGGATAAGAAATCTTCATACTCACTTTTATCTTTGGAATAAATAGTTGCATCCATAACAATGCAAACTTTTTCAATATCTGAAAATTGTGAAATTAACATATCATTTATTTTTCTATTGTTAGAATGACACAAAAACAACAAATGAATTCGAATGACATTTATATAACTCAGGATAAATTATAGAATAGCGTACACTACTATATAATATATATTACTTATACATAAATATGCACGAAATATATGTTATCATACACAAATATACACTAACTATATACACTTATACAATGAAAATTATTTTCTTTTTTTTTTGTATTTTTTTAATTTTAATATCTCGATATAATTTGCTCTATTAAAATTTTATTTTATGCGGCCAGATTTATTAAGATGCCTTGTAAGTTGTAGCTAAAAAATGTTTTTCAGACACTTTGGAGCAGGACACGAGGCGGCGGAATAGGTTCTACACAGATACATGCTAATAAAGAAAAAATATTCCAACAAAATTCATGTAGGCTACAAATGTAAAAAAACTGAACCATAAGCCATGCAGTAAATACACTTCATCAAATAACAAATTGTCACCACTATCACAATATCAAACAGTCTAAAATCCCAATATTCTTAATTGTGCTAAACTACACTGCGAATAATACAAGCTGAATTAACACTTTCCAGTCAAAGGGACATTCGTCCACAACTGCAGACCACAAGCCTCGAAAAGAAAAAGAAAAGGTTCAAAAGAGAAATAGTACCGAATGCAATGGCGTACTACAACTCTTTCAGTTCCTGCTCAAACTTCAGCAATTTTTCACGAATAGGTTGCAGAAATTGTTTCATATCCTGTTTTATTCGATGCCTGTCTTGTTGTCCAAGGTCCTTCTCTTCACTAAGACTCACTTCAACCTACAAATTACGAACAACGGTCACGTCTTAGAAAATTACGTTTAATATTTTTCTCTCCTTTTGTTGTTTGAGAAGCGCAAAAAGGTCCTATGTTTGGGGGGAGAAAGGTAGTCAAAGCTCCCAAATGCGGGAAAAACACACCAAGAAACTGCTTCTCTTTTGGAAAAATAAGATACAGGCACCAGCTAATATCATTTCTCTTACGCCTGCATCTAGTAAGGCCACGACTATCTGTGTTTCTATTTGTAAAAGGCTAACTATGAAACTGTATATGCTAGATAAAATTGTCTAAACAATGAAGACGTTTTCTTATTTCTGCAAGAACATTATCATACTGCCAGTTGATTAATTTCAAACTTATTCTTATATGGAAGTAAAAAAACATGTCTAGAATAATACCTGCAAATCATCTAGCTCGCCAAATGAGAACTCTGGTATATCTAGATGGCCCTTAATCACCTTTTTCTCATCTCCAACGAGCCATTCCCCTAATTACAGTATAGCATTACATGTTAAATGAAAACAGAACATGTTAACAGTTTGGAAAGTTAAAAAGGGTAGAAAACTTCAGAAACAGATTTCAAAGAAGAAAAGTAGTACCCTTGACTTTGACTGTGAGCTCATATGTATAGCCAACGCGCTTTTTATTCCGTACCATCACCAAAAATGCCTGTTGTGTCATCCAAACATCATGAGGAAAAAGATAGAAATGAACAAGACAGCACAATGCACCATATATTTTGTGGAAGTGGATGGTTAGGACCGACAATATCATATCAGTTTGGCCTATCTTCATTTAAGAGATTACTTGTAAATATACGCATACAAATTAAATAGATGGGAATAGAGGAAACTATTAAACACAACCAATTCTTTAGTAACGCTTAGGCCATATACAATTAGATCACCTTCCTTGCTAAGGTCCTGCAAAATTATAGTGTCATAGTTTAAAATCACGTAAGAATTTTGGTAGCGTTTAGGCACTTCATATTTTCTCACCTTACCCATACCATTTTTAAAAATAAAGAGTACCTTCTCCATATCATTGTCTCTTGAAAAGAAAAGGAGACCAGAGACAAGGAAAGTTATAAAAAATAAAGGAATTGGAAAAAGTCCTCAAGTTGTTTCTCTAACAACCACCTCAAATAGCTAACAACTTTAGGCATAAAAAGAAAATCAAAGCACTCACATCACCAGAACATCGTGTTACTTCCGCTATTTCAGCCCTGCCACCAGAATATTCCAGCGATCCCATAGATATGAGCAGCTCCTGCCATTCAAGAGAATCAGGCAACACAGACATAGATACATACCTACAAATCACACACATGCACACACACATCTATGGTTCTAATTTTCAATCTAAGTAATAAGATTCTTATCATACTAGATAAGAAATGGAAATTTTCAGAATATTTTTCAGAACTCAAAAAGAAATGTAAAATTTTTAAACATAAAGATTCATAAAAGAGGTAACTAATACAAAAATACAATAAGATAGAAAAAGGACCACTGTGGATCACATTCATGCGTAAGAAGCTCCCTGTATAATTAAAAACATCCGAAGGCCTATAAATTATGACACAATTGTTAAGCATTACAAGATTATGGTATTACGTTGAACTAGATTAAAGCAATATGATTAAATCCCATTTTGATAAAATTGCTAATTATAACATTTTCAACATTTTGCTAGTTCTATATAGTGTAAGTTTGTTTTACATTTTTCTACCAAACATCCAAAAACAAGTTTAATTTCTGCTTTCCTACTTAAAGGGGGAAGTGTTTTGAGAACAACTGATCAGATATCTTTAGGAGTTCCAAATAAACCTGATGTGCCCGAAGGGACAGAACCAATCCGATCTCTTTATATGTGTTACAGTTTCTAATTTTCCATAGAAACATCCAAAAAAAGTTTATTGCAACAGTTTCCTAAGAAAGGTGAGGGACCAGCCTAGTTACAAGGAGAAACTGGATTTTTTGTGACAAATGCTATCAGATCTCATTTTTCATGTTGAAAAGTAGAAAAATATTGTTTGAAAATATAGATTGGAGACTTCAAATAATTTAGTTAGAGTACATGAACATGCATATATTACTAAAATACTGATGATGAGCGATTCGGCATCCATGTAATCAACCATCATGATTTCGTGAAGTGGCCATCCACCATGCAATTTCAGATAACTCAAGCAACTGTGAGGAAGCATTAAAAAAGAATACATAATGAGTATGATGAAGACATAGGAGGCTTCTTAGAAACCTTCTTGGAAGGTGGCTAGATCTTTTGTGTGCTGTGTATGTACTCTTTTCTGATACCAATGGTAACATTTTACAGTTTATTACCCAAAAAAAGAGTAATTTATATAGATAATCTCTCTAAAGGAAGGATTAAATGTAATGTTCATTTTTTATGGTGGATGGAACTTATATTCATAGAGTAGATTTTTCTCTTGCATAAGAAAAAACACAATTAGATAGGGTGTGCAAGTAGAGCCAGGACAAGGTGCCACTGGGTTGCTGACATAAATAGAGCATCCTAAGACTCCCACTGCAATAGTACATTCAACGGAAAAGGAAGAGAGAAGGATGAATGAAAGAGTAATCTAACTTGTTGGAAATATGTGTGTGTGTGTGTGTGTGTATGTCCCCGCGCTAAGCCGTGGCCAAACTCAATATATAGAAATATTAACTTTAATTAAAGACGTATGATTTCTATTTTGTTTTTTTACTTTACAACTAATAGAATCTAATGGCATATTAAACATGTCCTGTTGATAAGTCTTCATAATTATTCAAGTTCTTAATCACATAATTGGATAATTAAATAAAGTTTGACTGGAGAATCATACAAGATCAAAAGGACATAAGCAGAGAGGTACCTAAATATGTAACTGATTACACTTCAACAAAATCATAAATCAAAAAATATTGGCATTTTATGAATTTGTGAGCATGTAGACATAAGCAGAGAGGTACCTAAATATGTAACTGATTACACTTCAACAAAATCATAAATCAAAAATATTGGCATTTTATGAATTTGTGAGCATGTAAATTTGTTAGTTCAGGACAGAATTAATTTATTTCAATATTTAGAGGCGGGACTAAGATGATTCAGGCATGTAAAGAGGAAGTGCGCAGATGCGCAAGTAATGAGGTGTAAGAGGTTGGGTATATCAAAAGCTAGGATAAGTAGAAGTAGGCCGAAGAAGAATTGGGAGAGGTGATCAGACAGGGCATGGCTCACCTCCAACTTAACAAGGACATAATCTTAGATTAAAAGATATAAAAGTCGAGAATTACAATAGACAATTAGTAGTAGTTGTGTGTTGCCGTACTGTATGTGGGGAAGGTGGGGGCTAGCCTCATCTCCTCTCCTCCCATTAGTAGTAATCAGAATCTCTTAGTTTCGTTTTCTTCCATGTGTGGAACTATCTATTGTTCAATTTGCTTTGTATCTTGCTATTTTGCAAGCATATTTTCCTTCTTCGGAGGACTTCTCTTTTGAGTTAAATGTCTATTGAAGACAGCCTCTCCACACCTCAAAGGTAGGGTTAAAATTTGTGTACATCCTACCCTCCTCATACCTCACTTGTTGTGGGACTACACTAGATATTTAGTTGTTGTTAACTTCACTTGTGCTTTCATATGGCAAAAATTTTTGCAAAAATGTATTTTTTTCATCTTATTAGAATATTTAATACAACAAAAAAGTTCAATGACTTCAAGTTGATATTATATTTGTTATAACCTTAATTTAGAGCCTTTACACAAATTAACTTAATAATGATTACAAGGATATTAATAAATAATAATTAAAACAACTTAAAGATCATTCCATTTTACTTCTCATTTATTTTTTTACATGCCCCTTAAGAAAATACCTAGTCTTCTCATTTTAGTTGGGGGCCATTTGGTAGGTAGAGTGTATCAACAAAAATAATGGATGCATTAACTCTTTATATTCGTAATACCTTGTTCGGTACATGTTTCCATGTTATGTACAACTAATGCCACTCTATTGTGTATTAAGGTGTGCATTACTAATATCATGGATTTCTAGGTATTAGTAATGCAACATTTCAACGTCCAACAGACCCTTGTAGTCGGACCCTTCCCCGAACCCTGCATATAGCGGGAGCTTTAGTGCACCGAGCTTGACCTTTAGTAATGTAATACTTCTAATGCATACATTAGCATGTTTAAAAACACATTATCCTTCAAAACTTTTTTTTACATCTTCTCCACCATAATTGTCGAGGGTATCTTTGTAAATAAATTATTAATGCAATGCATGCTATTTTTAATGCATCAAGCCAAACACGGCATAAAATTATTCTATGTAAGAATAAATAAGCATAACTAATACATACATTACTAATGCAAGCATTGTTAATACACTCTATTTAGCATTATTCTTATACACTCTACCAAACGAACCCTTATTGTTTTAGCTTTATTCATGTCTATTAAGTCAAACAATAAATACAAAGTATTATTTACCAAGTTATCCTATTTTTATTACCCTTCTGTCTCAATTTAAATGTCTGTCTTCCCATTTTGGTCAATCTCAAAGAGTCTTTTTCAATCTTTCTATATTTAGTAAGTTTTCCAATTCTAACAAATTTTTCTGAATTTGGTAACTTTGTATTATATCTTAAAACAGTAGATGAGTCGGACTGAAACCTTATATACAAGCGGCCCCAATTCTTACTTGCTCTATGGCTAAATTGAGTCTAAAACATCAATTGTAGAGACGGTATCTTTTGAATATAATTGATTGCACCAAATAATCAATACTATAATGCAATTGAGCTTCACTTTCTGCATGCTATTCTCTATCAGAGCCCGACTTTTGTCGGTACTCGTGCTTCTTCCCAACTCTTTAAAGCCCCAGACACTTTCCTAGTCATAGTCCAGGAGATGCCTTCGAGACGCAAAAAGATTCTCCATAATTGTTGAGTGTACTTGCAGCGTAGAAACAGATGGTTAACAGTCTCCAAAGTCTCCCCACAAAGAAAAACATCTAGAGCATAAGGTTATCCCTCTCTTCGTGACGTTGTCTTGAGTAAGAATTGCTTCTTTGGCCAACAACCAGAACAAGCAAGATATTTTATGGGACACTCTGCCTTTCCATATTTGTTTCCATGGCCAATTGGTAATTTGTTGGTCTGTCTGATTATCTGATCCATCAGTTCATAAGCTCTACTGACTTTGTATACTTCTCTATTGTTTCCTGTCCACCATAGAAAATCCTGCCTGGTTTGAAGTCCACTGAAAGCTCCACTGTGTTGAGAAATTCAGCTACTGTCTGAACCTTCCAGTGATTGAGCTGTCGTTTGAAGTTGAAGTTACACCCATGTAGTGTCCATAAATCTGCTGTACACCCTAGCTGAAATGTCACTAAACCGTAAACATCAGGAAATTGCTCTTCTAAATTTCCCTTCTCATGCTAGTTATCCTTCCAAAACATGGTCTTTCTCCCATCAAAAAGTTTCACCTTTGAGTTCTTCACTTCATCCCACAAATTACTAATTGACCTCCAAACGCTGACCCCAAAAGGAGTAGCCGCCTCTTTGGTCATCCATTTGTCTTCTGCTATATATTTAGCCCCAATCACCCTTTTCCACAATAGTTGTTTACCATTTGCATACTTCCAAAACCATTTCATTCGAAGAACTCTATATTGCAAGTTCAGGTTCTTAATCCCCAAAACACCATTCCCAGTTATCACTGATTTCCACTTTACAAAGGGAAATCCTTTCTCTTCCTTATTACCATGCCACAAAAATTTCCTTCTAACACTGTCCAGCCTCTTGGTGACCCCTGCTGCGATAGGGAAAAGGAACATCATGTAAATTGGAAGACCATCAAGTACTGAATTGATTAGTTCAGTATTGTGCTTTCCGCCTGGCTATCTTTTTCCCACACTTCTCAGCCACGCTATTCCAAAAATCTATGGACATAGAATTGACTTCCAGAGATGATCCCAAGTCACCTTTCTTGTTCTAACTAGCTATGGAAGGATTAAATCACATGCCCAGGAAAGCGAATGCAAAGAGATGGGTGAAAGGTTTTAGTGCTCAGAAAGGTAGAGGGGAAGAAGTGCCTCATCTGTTTTATGTAGATGATGCGTTAATTTTTAGTGAAGCAGAGTCAAGCCAGATGAGACATTTGCGAGCCATCCTAACAATTTTTGAAGGAATCTCAGGTCTCCATGTGAACGGGCTGAAAAATCACATTTTTTCCTATCAATCTGGTTGGGAATTTGCAGGAACTGGATGTTATTCTGGAATATCAAGTGGATTCATTACCAACTAAATACTTGGGATTCCCACTAGGTGCTAAAAACAAAGAATTAGAGGTGTGGAGTGGGATGCCGGAAAGTTGAGAAGAAATTGTCCAGGTGGAAAAGTCAATCTCTCACACTAGGGGATAGATCGACTCTCACCAAGTCAGTCCTTGACGGCATGAATATACAGTTCCGTTTACACAAAAAAGGCAATCCCAAGTATGTAGTTGGCATAGTACCAACTTCATCACCAAGGATTGTTGTTAACCAGCTCATGTTATTGACTTCATTTATGGGGCCCATTAGACTCTTTCCCCGGTTAACATGCAAACCAGAGACCCCTTCAAACAAGAACCAAAATAACTCTTAAATGTTTTCGTTGATCTTCCTCAGCATCACAAAAGATAAATGTGTCATCTCCATATTGAAAAATGTCACTTCCAAACTGTCAATCCTTTCTCTGGCCACTTCAAACCTTTTATCCAACCTCTTAATTTGGCTTTCTTGATCATGTTATTCAGTCCTTCCATAGCAATTAAGAACAGAAAAGGTGACAGAGGATCACCTTGCCTGAGTCCTCTCCATGATTGGAAGACTCCTGCAGGAGAAGCATTGACTAGAACTAAGGAGTTGACGGTTGAAATACATCGCTCCATACATTTAAACAACTTTTGCCCAAAACCCATCCATTTTTGATACCTTCATAAGGTAATCCAATTAACATGGTCATAAGCTTTCTCTATGTCTAGCTACGGAGAATGCCTGGTTTCTTTTGCTTAACTCTGGAATCAACAGCTTCATTGGCAATCAAGACCGCATCTATAATTTTTCTCCCTTTAATGAATGTCATTTGATGAGAATCTACAAAATTGCTAATCACCCCTTTTAGTCTCTCAGTCAGTATTTTAGAGAGCAACTTGTAAACGTTGCCAATCAGACTTAGAGGTCTAAAGTCCCACAAATCCTTGGCACCTTTCTTTTTGGGAATAAGTGCTAATGTTGCATTAGAACTCTTCCCAAACACTCCCTGAAGTTTTGGAAAGTGTCTAGGATATCCTGTTTCACCGCCTCATAGAACTTGATAAAGAAACCTATAGTAAAACCATCTGGCCCTAGCGCTTTATCAGATGCACACATCTTGAGGCACCTCAGAACTTCACCCTCATCAAAGTTCCTTGGAAAGCCACCCTATCCTCCTATGTTAGAATTTTTTTTTAATTTTAAACTAAATCCTCCTCTGTTAGAATTGGGAACTGAGTAT
>JAPFFP010044631.1:0-12258 GCA_026153255.1 Solanum medicagineum | reverse complement strand
TTTAATAGAGGAATTTTAGAGAGGTCTTTGGGAGGAATTCGATAGAGTTTGCGAGAGATTTAGGGCTAAAAATAATGAAATTTTAGGGATTCACTCATATAAGGGTATTGGGATATGTCCCAATTTCCCTTACTTAATTTTGAAAATTTTTGAAAAAAATTGTTCAATGAGGGAACAAGTGGGCGACGCGAACTTGCTCCCCCTAAGGTCATTTTTGCAAGAAGTCCAATTTTCCCCTATTTTGGCCTAGGAATGAATTTAGGACACTTTTATACTATCCTGGAATGTCTCGGCGATGCAGATTCTTTTCTGATTAAAGTAAAATCAATTGAAAAATTATTTTTTGATATGGTTGACCTAAAAAACGAAGGCGACCCCATTCCTACATAATTTTGCCAATTGTAAATGAATATGAAGTCGGATTTGCTCAAAAATATATGATTGTTTTACAATATTCAAGAAATACGCCATAAGGACATTCTGAGTCGCATGGGAGGTGTTACAATATCTCTCCTTTGGGAACATTCATCCCCAAATGTAATGGAAACACGCTTGAGAGGAGTAACAAGACAAACGTCAGCCCCAACATAAATGCATCAATGTAACTTAAATATCATTTTCATAAAACTTCAAACTTATGAGTCAAATGTCATCAAAAGATGCTACCATGAGTATGAATGCATGCAATATGACATCCATGGGCTGAAATACATGACTTGACACTTTAAATATGATCATTTTATTATCTTAGGCTTGAGTAGAGGGGAAAAGATAAGGATATCATCTCACCATGCCCGCTTCCGCTTCTCAAGTTGCACTTTCAACTTGTTGGTTCCTCCAAAGGACTTTGATGGATGCTACATCTTTATTCCTCAATCTCTTTACTTACATGTCTAGTATCTCAATTGGAACCTCCTCATATGTCAAATTCTCCTCAACACTCACATCCTCTAATGGGACTATGGAGTTTGGATCTCCCATGAACTTTCTCAACATTGACATATGGAACATCGGGTGGATCATAGTCATTTCCAATGGAAATTCTAATTCATAAGCCACCTTGCTAACCCATCTCACGATTTTTTGAGGTCTCACATACCTAGAGCTCAACTTTCTATTCTTTCCAAATCAAGCCACACCCTTCATAGGTAACACCTTCAAGTAAACCCAATCACCGACCCTAAATTTAAGGTCCCTTCTCCTCACATCAAACTAGGACTTTTCTCTATTTTGAGCCATCTTTAATCTTTCTCTTATGAGTCTTATTTTTCCCATGGCCTCCATAACTAAATCTGGTCCAATCAAGGCTATTTCACCAACCTCAAACCATCCAACGAGTGACCTATATTTTCTACCATGTAAGGCCTCAAATGGTGCACTTAATGCTTAAGTGAAAACTGTTGTTGTAGGCAAACTCAATGAGAGGTAGATGATCAACTCGGCTTCCTTTGAATTCCAAGACTCAAGCCCTCAACATGTCCTCTAATGTTTGAATTGTTCTTTCAGCTTGTGCATCGATTTGAGGATGAAATGTGGTGCTTAACTTCACTTTGGTACCAAGACCTCTTTGGAATGACTTCATTAAAAGAGAGGTGAATTGAGTCCCATAATCCGAAATGATGGACAAGGAACCCCATGCAACCTCACCAACTCTCGGATGTATAACATGGCATAATCTTCGGACCAAAAGTTGTCTTGACCAGAAACAAATGAGCCGATTTTTATCATCCGATCCACTATCACCCATATAGAATCAAAATGCCTCTTGGTTTTAGGCAACCCAACTACAAAATCCATATTAATTTATTCTCACTTCAAAGTGGGGATCTAAATATCTTGAGCCAAACCACCTGGCCTTTGGCGTTCTGCTTTAACTTGTGGAAAATTGGAGCATTCAGTCACAAATTTATCAATGTACTTCTTCATTCTATTCCACCAATATACTTCCCTCAAGTCTCTACACAACTTACTGAAATTGGGGTGAATAGAATAAGAGGAATTGTGAGCGTCTTGCAATATCAAAATTCTCAATCCATCAACATCAAGCACACATAATCTTTTGGTAACGAAGTACTCCATCTCTTCTTTGTGAGAAGACCTTTATCTTTCCTTCCTTCACTAAGGCTTTCAATTACACCAAGATGGGATGAAGATATTGCTTAGACTTGACATCTTCAATCAATGATCACTAAGAGCCATTTATCTTCGTCACACCACCATTCCCAGCATCACTCAACTTTACCCCAAATCTAGCCAACCTATGTACTTCTTTGCTAACCCCCTCTTTCTATCATTTTCAAGGTGTGACACACTACCCATGAACATTCTACTAAGTGCACAGGCTACCACATTGGCCTTGCCCAAGTAATATTTCACACTCATGTCATAACCTTTGAGGAGTTCTAACCATTTCCTTTTCCTTAAATTGAGGTCCCTTTGTGTAAACACATGTTGGAGACCCTTATAATCAGTGCATACATTAACATAAATGCCATATAAATAGTGACGCCAAATTTTCAATAAAAAACCACAACTGCTAATTCAAGACCATAGGTCAGATAATTCTTTTCATGCACCTTTAATTTCCTTGACACATAGGAAATCATCTTTTCATTTTGCATCAACACACAACTCAAACCAATTCTTGAGGCAGAACGATAAACAACAAACCCATCAGGGCAAAGTTAAGATTGGAGCCAAAGTCAACTAATCCATCAAAGTTTGGAAGATCTTCTCACACTCATTTGTCCACATAAAATTCAATCTCTTTTTGAGTCAATTTAGTCAATGGAGATGAGATAAAGGAGAAACCTTCAACAAATCTTCTATAATAATCGACTAGACCCAAGAAACTCCTAATATATGTAGGGGTTAATGGTCTAGGCCAATTTCTCACTGCTTCTGTCTTCTTGGGATCAACATTTATCCCATTACCTGACACAAAATGCCCAAGAAATTTAATTTCCTTCAACCAAAACTCACATTTATTGAACTTGGCAAATAACTTCTAATCCCTCAAGGTTTGTAAGATCATCCTCAAATGAACTTTGTGATCTTCTTCATCCCGTGAGTACATGAAAATGTGATCAATGAATACCACCACAAACATATCAAGGTAGGGTTTGAACACCCTATTCATGAAATTTGTAAAGATTGTCGGTGCATTGGTTAAACCAAAGGACATTACCACAAATTCAAAATGTCCATACCTTGTGCAAAATGTTGTCATGGGAATATCACATTCCTTCACCTCAATTGATGATATCTGGACTCAAATCAATTTTGGAGAAGTGTTTGGCCCTTTGTAATTGGTTGAATAGATCATTGATCCTTAGAAGTAGATACTTGTTCTTAATGGTAACTTTGTTGAGTTGGCGATAGTCTATGTACATTCGGAGTGACCCATCCTTCTTCTTTACAAACAACACCGGGGCACCCCACAAGGACTTACTAGGTCTAATAAATCTTTTCTTTAGCAAATCCTTCAATTGCTCCTTTAGTTCCTTTATCTCTTTTGGTGCCATTCTATAAGGATAGATTGATATAGGTTGAGTGTCGGGCAAAAGATCTATGCTAAAGTCTATCTCCCTTTCAGGAAGGACACTGAGCAACTCTTCAAGGAACTCATTGACTGTGGAATCAACTCAAAAGATGGACTTTCGAATGTGATATCCCTAACACTCACTAAATAATAGATGCACCGTTAGACTTTATTTTGCGAGCTTTAATATAGGAAATAAATCAATCTTTACATGAAGAAGTACCACCCTTCCACTCAAGAGTAGGCTTATTTGGAAATCAGAACTTGCACTACAAGTCCGACAATCTATAAAGGCATAAGAAGCATGCAACCAATCCATCCCAAGTATAATATCAAAATCAACCATGGAAAGCTCTACAAATTCACAAGGAATATCTTTATACATAGTGGACACAGGACAACCTCTATAGACTCTTTTTGCAACAATGGGCGCACCAATGAGAGCGCTAACTTTAAAAGGCTCAAAAAGTATTTTGAGACATGTATAAAATCTATTAGCTAGAAATGGTGTGACAAAAGACAAATTTTACCTCGAATCTAAAAGTGCATAAGCATCAAAATCACAAACTTTGAACATACTAGTAATGTAACACTTTCTAAGTGACTCGAAAAGTACCTATGATGTATTTATTGAATATCTTAAAATCATGTAAAGATCCGACTTCGGGGCCAAGTCATTATACAATAAATGAGATACTCGAAGGTACCCTATCCAAGTCATCTTAAATATCATAAGCATTCATAGGCATAAAACTTGAAGAAAAGCTGAGCTTAAAACGAGGAAGGGTCTATGGGCAATTTATTACAATGAAGCAACATCAAAAAGCATTCATGAAAACATAATTTATCCAAACATCATACCATCTAACTATGGATATATAGTTCATCCGACGATCGATCTCTATCTAATAGGAAAGATTTTAACATTTAGTAACTTAGAAAGGCCTCGGGAGGTTACCCTAGACGTGATCAACACTCAGAGACTATTGCTAGTCCCCAAGCGAACCACTTGGCATCATCACATTCATTCATTCAATAACTAATCAATCAACGGAAGACTAAAGATAGAAATAGGCAATCTAAGTTTCAAATATCATATCACATAAATAGGCTAGTATGAAAGAAACTAGCTCAACAAAGTCTCAATATTAATAACTCAACTCTAGTCTATGAAGCCTCTATCACTATCAGATGGTGCAAATGACAGACTCATGGCTACCTCAAAACAAAATAAAGTTAACCCAAGTCTATATAAAGCTAGATGAAAGTAAACTAATAATCCTCAGAAGCAAGAGAGGCTCACCAACTCTGCTAATTTTGATAGATCCTTAATAATATACCTGTTGACGATCTCTAATACCTGCCTATGCATCATAAAATGATGTAGTCCAAAGGGGACATCAGTACGTGGAATATACAAGTATGTAAAATGGCTGAATGAAACTAATAAAGGTAGAATAATATAGAAACAACATAAACTCAGAACACATATTTTTAATCAAAATGTCAGATGTCTATCAAAAATAAGAATAAAGACTAGACAATTGACCCATCAAGACAAATCAAACCTCCTCAATCAACTCAACTCAACTCAGAGTACTATCAGTGTGGGGCCTATTTGGAAGTTTCTCTTATTCAACAACAATCATTTATGAGCCAATGAATGTACAACATCACACTGATGTTGCCACAACCATTCCGTACTTGCTAGGTAAAGAACAACTAGAATCCATAAAGGATTAGGTCTCTAAAATCCTCTATTGCTTTCTGGGAGTTTGCCTCAAGAAGGAACCATTACTATGATGGTTCAATACTCACCTACACTTCGAGGTATAGTTAATGAGGGCGAGTGGGACTCATATTTACTCATTTCGATGCTCGATACTCCTTTCAAGACTCAATGCTCATAAGACGACTCCTCATCTCCATAACTTTTCTCAATAGGTCTTATAGAGACCCTCATTAGCTCAATTAGTCTATGGAGACTCTCATCAACTCATTAACTCAACTCAAGTGGAGCCTTTTGGCCTAACATCTCAAACATCTCCTCAACCCAGTTCTCATTTAATAACTCAAGGACTCAGAATAATCATTAGGAAGAAGTCAATTAGAAAAAACTCTAGAATTCAAGTATGAATACTCATGGGACCATCACGACTATTCTGATTGTATTTTAAGTTTAGAAGGGTTGAAAAAGGTCTGGAATGCCCCTCATAAAAAATTTTAGAAAGGTTCGGCCCGGGTACGTGGGTCCTTAATGCAGACTTGTATTTTTTCTGGGTTTTTCGTCAAAATTTCTCCAATCAAGTTTCTGATCCCGTAAAAAATATTTAGACCAAAACTAAGTGTAACTCTGTGGTAGGTGCACATCCCACACCTATTGCGCACTTATTTTAGAAATTAATTTTGAAGCAAAAAATTATCTTTTGATCCGGTTGCTCAAAAATTAACCGAGACCATTCTCCCACTCAATATTTCATGCTGATCGCATTTCTGACCTCAGATTTGCCATCAAGTTTTGGGAAGATGCGTTATGCGCACATATCTCTTCTATGGGTATTTTGATAATTTTATCGAGTGTTACATTATCTCTCCCTTGGAATCATTCATCCTCGAATGATGAGTAAGGGTCGACATCAAGGTACGAATACGATCAAGGCTCCTCTGAATACTTACTCAATCAATTGAACTCTCGACTCCTCATCAATCTTAACAATCTCTATTCTGACTCGAGAATAGACACATCAACTCAAGAATAGACAAATCAAATTAAGCCAAAAGGGTATGGACATTGCCTTTGGCATCTCGTCATTAGGCATGAATGGAACGTTAGAACTCAATCATTTTCAAATCATTTAAATGTCTCGACAATCAGTCACTCGAACTCAAGAAGGAAATTGTCAACTCTAATCGCGAATGAGGCCATTGTGATCTATAAGACACTATGGATACTCTCAAGCTTAGCACCTCATCTCGACTATGTTTCTTTTTTAATAGCACTACACTCCTTCAACTTAAGCTTATAGCTCCTATTCAACTCTCTGCCTATCCATATCATCGTATTCCGTTCATGCCTAACTCTAAGTCTCAAGGTGCTAGTACCAGGATGATCATACTTACACCAATCTAACCCTTCTAAATCTATGTTTCATATCTCCATAGTGACCTTTAAACTGAGAATATTACCTATTCTCATCAGTTTAATACACTCATATAATGGAAACCGCACATTCAAGCCTATTACTCTAACCAATTCATGGCCTCTTTAAGGTCAATATCACTAGAGGATCTTTACCTTACATAGTATATCAACACGCTTGATCGTATGAACTCTTATCATGGGATTCCTTTACTATCTATTAGACTCATCACAATCTCTCTAACTCCTCCCACATATCTAAATCCTTAAGGAAACAATATCATCTCATTAGCAGAATCAAGACCACTCATTCTCTCTCATTAACCATCACTCTTCTACCACCATTAAGATTTTTATCAAGACTAGAAAGCAAGATCATCAACAGTCTTGGAACAAAAGATCATTAGCACGATTCAATCGAGAAATGTTAGCTGAGAACTTTCATAATAAAGTACGATCCCCCTCGTCTATGAAGACTCATTTTGAGTTCATATAACTATACATAGTGTAAGATTCCAGTCACATCTCATTCAATGGGCCTGGGAACTCTTAGATCAGTGAGGTAAGATCAAAATTATTGAATGAAGTTATCGCTTGTCATCCTCAAAGCTCAACATGAATGACAATCAACAAGTGGTGCAAGGGATCTTGTATGATTATTATTACTCCCATGTTCAAGTTTGGCTCACTAGTAGAGGTCAAGCCTGTTTATGAGCTACTCATTTCAAGCTATCATGTCTCTTACAAGTTATTCATGTTATGGTTAAAGTATGATTATTTCAAGTATTCCATAAGATTAGACTTAGCACCGATTGAGTCTTAAGATGGGGGCTCGACACAAGGGGTCCTTATATAAAGTCTTTAGTCTCTAAATTATGTGCCACCATAGGATTATATATTTTACCCTTGCTATACTAGTAGATCCATCTAGTTCATTTTATCATGTTTGATTTGCCTTGGCAAGTAGACCAACACTTTGCCAGGGGTGTCATGCCCAGTCACTGTACCGAGGGATGTCATGCCTCGGATTCCAAGTTGTAGCTGCTTGGTCTATGTCGATTGAGGTCTCTTCCATATGTGTATGGTATATTATGCAAGTTAAATATTTTACAAGCATGTTTTAATACAAACATTGATCATGCATGTCATATTGAGATTATACCTCCATTGATTATGATTTTTCATTTTGAATGCTATGGCTTATGTGTTTGATGCATTGTGCATTGCACCTCGCATACTTAGTACATTTCAAGTACTAATGCATACTCTATGCCTACATGGTTTCACCATGTAGGGACCGGAGCTCCTTTTGATCATCCTCCTCTATGTGGCTAGCTCAATTTTTTGAAGAAAGCTATGGTGAGTCCTCAACACCGAGGATAATATCTATGTTACTCATGTTATATTGAGACTTCTCTTTTATGTTGAACACTTATTTTCATGAGGGTGAGCCCGAGAAATGTCTTAGCCCCCACCTCAATCTAAAGTAAAGGTGTTCTTGGATACTAAGGTTGTATATACTTTGAGCTTGACTCTTCTTCTGTTTCTATGTTATGAAAGACTTCCCTTGGTCCCTCTTCCCTTTTTAATTATATCACTTGTCTATGTGTATTTTGCTTCCGCGACCAAGGATGTATGAATGATATGCTAAGAGCCTAGTTTGGGATTCTTTTGGGTTCCCCATTCTCTGTGTCACGTCTAGGCCCTAGGCTTGGGTCATGACAATAGGCTTATTAAATCTCATAGCCAATAATCGATCAACACCTCCCCTCTTTACAATTCATGTACCACTCACCCATTCACTATACCTCCTTATCTGGCTAAGCTTATAACTTTATGAATTTCACAGGGCTCTTCCTCAGAATTATGAGCCTAGTTTAGATCTATCACTTCATAAGTACTTTGTTCCCCCTATTCAACATCTATATTTCACCCTCACTAATACGAATATCAGAATACATCAACATAAACCTCTTTCTAGTTTGAGCGTGCTCTAACATATTCTAACTATAACTCTTTCTGTATACCTCATCATGAAAATCATAGGGTACTTATGACTCTATCATCAAACTAATGGCAAGCAACTCATCACCCCATTACACACCTAATAGATACCTGACTCTAACAACAGGCCTTAATCAACCATCACCCTTTCTAATTCGCCCCTTTCTTCCCATCATCGTCCTTCTAACTCTAGGATGATTAAGTTTTACTCAGGGTTTATAAGACCTCAAGTCACACTCTTGGGGGGGGTAACATTAAACTTTTAGAGATATAACTTTATCCCTCATTGGTAACATCAAAAGCAAATAATGACTTGAATCATACCAGTCATGACATCTGTAGAACTTTCATGATCCTCTCTAACTGGGGGTGCTGGTGTAGAAGCTAGGGCCTTTTTGGCCCACTTAAGACATTCTCTCTGAAGGTTACCCACTTGGCCACACTTGTAACATCCATCGCTCCCTCCATGGTACTTTTCCCAAGTGAAGTTTACCACACTTGCCACAAGATGGCTTGCCTTGGAGACCTCGAGCCACACTAGCCTGTGACTTAGGTCCCTGAGCCCTAAAGTTATGAGGCTCTGCTTGAAGGTGACTCTTGTTCCCATTCCTCTTCGACCTCTTAAACTCAGGTGGCTTCATTCTCAAGGACTCATGAACTCTAGATGTATTTGGATCACCCTTCCTGCTTGCTCCCTGTCCAGCAACCAGTGCTGTCACAGCCTAGGCCAAAGTCTGGGTGGCCTGGCAAAGCTCAATATTGTTGACGTCAACCTGTGGTGGCTGCACAACAGGTGAGACTAGGATTATGGGTTAATCCTGATTATGGGGCTTGGGATGGTTGGTACTATGTCTAGCTAGACTCCCTTTCTCTTTATCAGCTCTTTTTGGAAGCACGATCACAATTTTGTAAACGCCTAGCGTACGAATTAGGAATGAGCTTTCGTAGAGTGTAACTCTATCACACGATTTAGAGTATGAAAGAAGTGAGACAATTCCTGATGTCCTATAGCCTCCCAGTTATGGATGTGGAGCTCTTTACACCAATAATAAGGACTCTACTAGACACAGCTTCATAGACTCCCTTGGACACTTGAACTCTGTGCTATGATGCCAATTTGGTCATGCCTCGGGAGGGTACCCTAGAAGTGGCTGACACTCAGAGACTATTGTTAGTCCCCAAGCGAATAACTTGGCCTCATCACATTCATTCATTCAATAACTAGTCAATCAGCAGAAGACTAAAGATAGAAATGGGCAATCTAAGTTTCAAATATCATGTCACTCAAATAGGCTAGTATAAAAGAATTAGCTCAACAAAGTCTCAACATAAACAACTCAACTCTAGTCTATGAAGCCTCTATCACTATCAAGTGATGTCAATGACAGACCCATGGCTACTTCAAAACAAAATAAAGCAAACCCAAGTCTAACTCTATAAAGCTAGTTGAAAGTAAAATAATGATCCTCCAAAGTAAGGGAGGCTAACCAACTCTGCTAATTTTGATAGATCCTCAACAATGCGCCTGTTGATGATCTCTAGGACCTGCCTTTGCATCATAAAATGATGCATTCCAAAGGGGACGTCGGTACGTGAAATGTATTAGTGTGTAAAATCGTTGAATGAGACAGATAAAGGTAGAATAATATAGAAACAACATCAACTCAGAAAGTACTCAATTTGAATGTCAGATGTCTATCTAAAGCAAGAATAAAGAGTAGACAAATGACCCATCAAGACCAGTCAATCCTCCTGAATTAACTCAACTCAACTCAACTCAACTCAGAGTACTATTAGTGTGGGCCTATTTGGGAGTTTTTCTTATCCAACAACAATCACTTATGAGCTAGTAAACGTACAAGAATCTCGCTGATGTTACCACAGTCATTCCGTACTTTCCAAGTAAAGAACAATTAGAATCCACAAGGGATTCAGCCTCTAAAGTCCTCTATTGCTTTCAGGGACTTTACCTCAAGAGGTAATCATTGTTGTGATGGTTTTATCCTCACCTACGCTTGGCGATGTAGTTAATGAGTGTGAGTGGGACTCAGTCTTACTCATTTTGGTGCTCGATATTCCTCCCAAGACTCAATGCTCATAAGACTCCTCATCTTCATAACTCGTCTCAATAAAGATCCTTATTAGCTCAATTAGTCTTATTGAGACTCTCATCAACTCATTAACTCAACTAAAGTGGGGCCTTTTGGCCTAACATCTCAAACATCTCCTCAACTCAGTTCTCATTTAATAACTCAAGAACTCAGAATAATCATTAAGAAGAAGTTAATTAGACAAAACTCTAGAATTTAATTATGAATACTCATGGAACCATCAAGCTCTAGTAACTCCTCATCATACACACATCATCATGACAATCAACATACTCAATCCCTAGGTTTATTCATGTGATCTTTATAAAATAACATATAGGGTTTTGCAATAACTCAGGTAAAAACATTAAATCAGCAAAACAAGATTATGATGATCATCAACACATTAAAATACATGTAATATATATATATATATATAAGAAAATATTCAAGAAATATGAATGTAGACTCGTTAGGCTCTCAACTCCTCTATTACCAGCAATGAGGGCACATGGAAGAACATTCTCATATTTTAGTTTAGCCTTACATATCTGGGATGAAGGTAGACAATCAATTTGGCACGAATCCAACTTTAATTCCTCGACTCCTTGCTCTTCTCTCTTTTCCTTAGCCCTAGGTCTTTTGTTAGAAGTTTTGAAAGGCTTAAGAATGAATTAAAAACCTTTTTTTATACTCAAAATAACCTATTTTGATCGTATTTTAACTTTAGGAGGGGTTGGGGAAAGGTTTGGAATGTCCCTCATAAAAAATTGAAAAAACGTTTGACCCAGGTACGTGGGTCCGCGACGCAAACTTATATTTTTCTGAGTTTTTTGCTGAAAATTCTCCAATCGAGTTTTCTAATCCTGTAGAAACATTTGGACTAAAACTAAGTGCAACTCCATGGAAGGTGCGCATCGCACACCTGTCGTACACTTATTTTGGAAATCATTTTCGCATCAAATAATTATCTTTTGATCTGGTTGCTCTAAAAATCAACCGAGACCATTTCTCCACTCAATTTTTCATGCTGATCACATTTCTGGCCTCTGATTTGTCATCGGGGTTTTGGAATACATGTTACGCGCACATCTCTCTTCTAGAGGTATTTTGGTAAATTTTATCGGGTGTTAGAGAAAGTAAAAGCCTCAAAAGCGCAACATATGCATCATCTCAAAAGAAAAAAATACAAGCTAGAATAGAAAATGGTAGGGAGCCGAACTAAGGGCTCACCACAACAAAAGTACTAGTCTTGAATGTCTTAGCACTAGCCACGAGCTGATAGAGGAGTGTCTATCTCTACATGATTAAATGATGCGAAAAAAATATGAGTTAGTACTTTTGGAATGTATTAAGTATGTGAGATACAATGAAAATATGAAATTGTAATGCCATCATTCATAAGTAATATATATATATATATATATATATATATATATATAGAGAGAGAGAGAGAGAGAGAGAGAGAGAGAGAGAGAGAGAGA
>JAPFFP010044630.1:0-12259 GCA_026153255.1 Solanum medicagineum | reverse complement strand
ATAATAATAATAATAATAATAATAATAATAATAATAATAATAATAATAATAATAATAATAATAATAATAATTCAAGGCTACTCTTTAAAAGATAAAATATTTTGACAAGATTTGCAAGGAGCATTTATGATCAATTTAAAAATTTATTAAAAATAAATTTTAAAATAATTCAGATTATATTATATTTATGAATATATTAGTCTAAACAAAAGTCATGAATTAATATGATTGAGATAATTATTTAAATTTAATAAATAGGAATTTAATTAAAAAGTACAAATTAATTAATTTGAGCTACAATATGTGAGCCCAATATGATTTTATCGCAGAAATCCATCTTGGTCTCACATGTCAAATGATGTCGCTTGTCAAGTCAAACAAATAAGCCAATAGAAAAATGTCACGTGTCAAAATGACAAACTCATTTCGCTAAGGCTCAATATGTCATATGACTTTAATCTAACTGGTCGAAGAAAAACCTTTTCTATTATAACTCCTCTATTCTACGACTACAAATAGGAATCTTTATAATTTAAAGACACAAGAAGAATTCTAACAAAAAAATTACACAGAACTCGCAGATCAAGTACTGGAAATTTCTCAAGAAGTTCAAAAGATCAAGCTATAGTGTATGCTGCAAATTTAGCTTGCAAGGACAATAATGTGAAAAATTAAAGGAATCTTAATAGCTCAGTTGGTTGACTATCCGAACTCCCACCTTATTGGTGATAATTCTCCACATTATGATTCCCTCCCCATTTTTCCTTCCCTCGCCCCTTTTTCTTTTTTCAAAAAAAAGGACGTGAAAAGTCTTACAAAAACATTTACTAGCTTGAAAAGGAAAATAACAGAAGTCAAAAGACATTAAATGCATCAAGCTATGGATGGAAAATAAGTGGATGGTGAATTTCTTCATTTTAGGAGAAAAATGGAGAAAAAACCATAAGCAAAATAATTAATAAGTAATATTTATGAAGGGATCAAGTAGTAAATTATTATAGTATTAATAGATTATCGTTTATCCAATAATCCAATACTAAAAATTGAAATTAAATCGATGATTCAATTTTATCTTTTTTGTAAAATCATTAAAAATCCGTTAACTTAATAACTTAATAATAATAAATCAATAATATTCTTTTTTGACCAATGCATGGACTTTGAACATAGATTTCAATTAATTGAGTGGGTTATCGAAGGTCTATCTATTTAATCTCACGGGCGTCCTTTAAAGTGCGTAATTGAAAATTAGATTATACAATATAATTTATTAAAAGTCATAGAAAATATATAATGACTATATAATATAGTTTAACTATACATGAACTATATACTGAGTACACATTATGTATACACAAAAAATTGAATGTCGTTAAATTATGCATGAAGGATACACGAACTATACATAAAATATACAATTGATCGATCTATCTTGATAAACTTAAAATCACCTCGAAATAGTCTAAAATTTTAGATATGAAATTTTCTCAGTATTTCAACATCTTTAATATATAGTTTGCTTAAAATAATTCACGTCTCAAACTAACTCTAGTTAAAAATTTATGTTATTCATGAGATCGCGTTAAAACTTCATCATCTCTAAATTTACTTTAAAACTTAACTCGTTAATCTTCTAATAACTTAGTGATTATTTGAAGTTAATCTCCTTCTTAGGTCGAACCCCCTTAAAAAAATGTGTTTAAAGCCCATTTCTGATGAATTGGGCCAAATTTTACGATTTCAAATTTAGCCAATTTCACATTAATCGTAGCCTATGTTTACACAAATATCCTGATCCGCTTTAAATTGAAACAATGTTTTGGAATTTGCACAATTGAACTAATTTCAAATAGCTATTTAAAAATTGGCCTAGATTTTAACAAACTTAAGATTATATTGTGTATTAAATTAATAATACTTAGGTTTTTCAGAGTTTAACAGAACAAAAATTATAAATAGACAAAACAATATATGACAGAATATCCCGCAAATAGCTATAATGTTTGACCTAAAATATATATATATATTGTCACTATTCGTTTCACATTCTAATACTTTTATCGTCGTTTGACTATAAGGAAAAATTAAGTAACTAGACAACATATAATATGTATTTACATTATATCACTATTGTTTGAAAAAAATTTATAATTTATAGCTATAATTAAGCTTTGTTGTTATACAATTTTACAAGTATGCATTCAAGAGACCAGATGGGTAGGCACTAAAGCCCGGGACGTAGATGGATTTAATTATGGTATTCAGGTAGGTCTAAGGATAGAAATGGCGTAGGGATTCTAGTAGATGAGGACCTTAGGGAATATGTGGTTAAGGTAAGGAGAACGAGTGATAGGATAATGTTTATTAAACTAGTGGTCGGTAGTTAGATAGTGAATATAGTTAGTGCCTACATGCCCCAAGTGGACTTAGAGGAGGAAGTCAAAAAGTTTTTTTGGGAGGAGTTGGATGAAGTTGTGAGAGGTATACCTATTACAGAAAAAATCTACATTGTGGGAGATTTTAATGGGCATATCGGTGCAACCTCTAGTGGTTTTACGGATGTCCATAGAGGCTTCGATTTTGGGGAAAGCAATGGAGGAGAGACGTCTATCTTGGAGTTTGCCAAAGCCTTTGAGTTAGTTGTCGCTAACTCATGCTTCTGGAAGAGGGAGAATCACTTGATTACCTTTCGTAGCATGGTAACTAAGACTCAAATGACTACTTACTCATCCGGAAGGGAGACAGAAGCCTTTGCAAGGATTGCAAGGTTATTCCGAGTGAAAATATCTCCACTCAACACAGGTTCTTAGTGATGGTCCTAGAAATTAGGAGAAAAAGAAAAAGAAATTTATTTTTGCCCAATTGAAGATTAGATAGGGAGGCCTGACTCCTTCTCTTTCTCGAGAGATGGGAGATAGGTTGGGTAGTTTAGGAGTGTGGGGGAGTAGTGACGATGTGAACAGTAGTGGGACACCACTGCTAGTTACATTAGAAAAGTAGCTACCAATGTTTTAGTGGTGTCAAGAGGGACTTTTGGTGAATGTCAGGGTGATTGGTCGTGGAATGGAGAAGTTGAGAACAAAGTGAAAGCTAAGAAGGTTGTTTATAGGGAGTGGTTGGAGTGTAGGGCTGAGGATGAGAAGCGGTGATTGAAGGAAATTTATAAGATGGCTAAGAAGAAGCGAAGATGACGGTGACGAGTGCTAAGAAAACAATATTTGAGTGACTGTATGTAGAGTTAAGTGATAAAGGGGGAGACAAGAGATTGTATAGGCTCGCTCATGTGAGAGAAAGGAAAGCTTGCGACTTGAATAAAGTGCTCAATACTCCTTCCAAGACTAAAACGTGTTTATGAAAATTAACTCAAGCTCAACTCTTAAACTCATCACCTTCAACACAACATCAATGTTCTCAATTAACTCCTCAACTCAGAATATGAACTCAAAACAATGCAATTCAAGACTCTATTCACATCAGGCAAGATCCTCAGGAATTACGGTCAAGTGATATCAAATCATCCATGCTCAACACATGAGACACATTAGATATTCATTGCATGCATATATGAAACAAGAAATATATTTCTCAGGTTCAATTTACTTGATTTAGTAAGTTAAATTCACAATTCTTAGTTTAGCAGCAAGCAAAGAAATTACCAATTTTTTTGGGCTAGGAGTCAAGCGTTCGAATCACACGCATCATGCTAATGACAATGCAATTTCATAAATTAACTCAAATATACTCGTGAAAACTCAGATATATACAGGTATTTGGAACTCAAGATTCACAAGATTGAAAATATGCAATTAATACTCATAAATCCTAACTCAAAGAGACGAAGGGGCGCATGGATGAACATAATGCAATACTCTAGGTAGCCTTACATACCTGGAATTGACGAGAGACTCAACCGTGGCTCAAGACCTTCGCTTCTTCTCTTCTTCTCATCAAGAATTCTAACCTAGCCTATGTGTTTGGGGACTTAGAAATACGCTAAATAAAAGGCTCTTTCTTGATTAAAAACGAGTTAATTACTCAAGGTTCATGTTTATGAGGGGTTGTAAAAAGTCTAAAATGCCCTTCATAAAAGAAAAAAAATGATTTTTCACTTAAAAATGCCTAGTCTGTGAGTAGTATAATTTTCTCCACTTTTTTCCCGAATGAGTTTTTCTCCTTCCGTCGAATTTTTTAAAAAAATTAAGTGTAAGTGCGAGTCTCTGGCGCGTCGCGCCTGGGGCGCGTCGCACCTGGGGCGCGCATCAACACTGTTCCTTAGTGAAATATCAATGCTTGTACCTTAAGTAAGATTGCATTAGCAATAGGAATCTTTTCAAACTCCAAGTTCCAAGTACTGGTCTTGAGGTTTTCTATAACATGTGGAAGATTAAGTGCAGAGCACTTTATGTTAGGAAAAGCTTTAGCTATGGCGATCGACACAGTGCCATCGCTACCTCCAATGTCCACCCAATGATGTTAAGCCCTGTAGTAAGCACATTGACAATCAATCCTAATTTTGGTTCTTCCACGAAATAATCTCAGAAAGATTTTCCATTATAAGTATGAAAAGCGATAGGGGAATCATTTTTGTACCAATTATCTAACTCCAACCACGCTTTTGGATGGACGAATCGTGTGTGAAACTAATTTAATTTAGTGAAAACTATGGAAGGTTGGCATCTCTAAGATGTCAAAAGAATGCGATTATTATTTTGCTTATAGTTTTATCTCCATTTTTCTCCTAAAATGGAAATTCAACATCCACTTATTTCTTGTCCATAGCTTGATATTTCATGTCTTTTCACTTCTATTGTTGTCCTTGCAAGCTATAGTCTATGTAATTAGAGTTAGATAATGTAGATATAGTTATTCAACTATGAATTCTTTTCATAGATAGTCACTCGACTTTCATTTTTAACTCTAAATTCATAGTTATACTGAAAAATGACTTTTTGAAAAGAAAATAATTCGAAAAATCAAAAATCGATTTAGACTTAATTAATTTAAGAAAAAATTGATTCTTGAAATTCGAAAGAAAATAGAATCGCCACCTAATTTTGTTGATAATTAGGAAACCAATAAAAATTTAAAAAGATCTAACAGAACAATCTTTTTAAATCCAAAGAAAGAGTTCGGGTTCACATTTCCACTTCGAGAAGGTTTTACGCACTCGCATTGCCCGCTAAATGCGGTTATCCGGCAATTAGGAGATTTGACTAACTTTTGACTTGAAAAAGATTGACTGATTTTGAGATTGATTAATTTTGAAAGACTTTGACAAACTTAAAAAGATTTGATTAGACTTAACTAAACTGAAAGCGATTGACTAAACTTGAAAAATTGACTATGTTTGAAAATTGAACTAAAATGTAAAATCACATTTTTTAGTTTTTTTATTTTTTTATTTTTTTATTTTTTTATTTTTATCATTTTTTTAATTTTTCAATGCGAAGATCTTTTCAAAATAACATAAAGGATTTTGACATGTTGGGGAATTTAATTAGATTGAAACCATTAACAAACAAATGTCAGCATCCAGACAAATACAAATATGCAATTAAATAAAAAGAGAGAGTTGAAATGATTCTGGGTCTTTATCCATTTAAATCTTTGTTGCAACTTTTGGGTCCTTTCCTTGTGCTGCTGTGGACTGTTCTTCGAAGAGGATGAAGTTTGGGCCTCCATGGCCCAAGGAAATGCAAATGAGAGAAGAGTCCACAATGGACTCGTATTGGTATATTCATGCAAAGGAAAAAGATATGAATTAATCATCCAACTAGACATAGAATAAACAAAAGGAAATAATGATATATATGAATTTTAAAGCCTATCGTTAAGAACAAGTATGGTAACTTCTAAGTCCATAGCAACTGATAGCACACAAGCTCAAAATAAATCACTTAAACCTAGAATTCAACCTTTTGGGGAGTAGCAAAACCATTGACGAAGGTCGTTTACACCACTATGAATCCAATTTCCGTGCCCATTTCGACTTAGCGCTTTTGGAGCAGGAAGTGGGGATGATGAACTAAAATGAAAACTTCACTCAACGAGCAGAGACCTGGCTGAAGTACATCAAAATTGGAAATGTTTTCCGGATAAGTGACGGCTCTTAGATTTTCTAGGGTTCTTTTGAGGTTAACCACGACTGCCGTCGAAATTACTTGAATCCAACTAGGGTTTCTCGAATTCGTTCGCCGCCCAATTAGGTTTCTTAGGGTTCTTCACTTACTGACGACCCTTTTGGATTTCCCTCTTCGCCCACTAACAAAGAAGAAGAGAGGATTAAATAGGGGATGGATTAGGGTTCGAAGATGGGGAAATTGAATTCAAAATTTGACAAATAGGTAGGGGCGATTCCTCAATCTCGAGAGAAAGGGACGGGGAGCGTGTTGTGAGCTTCGACAGAGAAATTGGCGAATGCGTGGGGTTGTCGGTGAACGTTGGGGAGAAAGGGGATTCGGTCGCTGGTTTTTCTGGGTTCAAGAGGAGAAGAAAGAGAAAGGGGAAAGGGGAAAAGGGATTTGGGTTATGAAAGAGAAGGAAATGGGAATTGGGGGCGCATGGCCCCCACGCGCCTATATATATTTCTTTTTTTTTGAATAATTGTTTCAAAAATCGTTAAAACAAAATAAGTGCTCGAAGATTAATTTGATGTTACGGAGGGTAAAAATTGGGTGTCAACAGCTGTCCCTTTCTTTGGGTATGATCGATGAAAGAGATCGTGGACAAAGGAACTTGACTAATTCAATTTTTAGCCGACCATATTTTGCCTTCTGAAAAACTCTTGATACGGACTGTGAGAAATTATGGCCGGACCCCAATTTTAGGTTTCCTACATATCTCAGGTTAAATGAGAATTCAGGCCACTTGTAGTTCAAAACGCTTGATTTTATGCACGAATCTGAAAAAATTCAGAAGCTATCCCAATATCGAATTACGAAGAAATTAGAATGCTTGGGAATCAGACTTGAAGAGTAGATGTTGGAATGCAACCGAGTTTTCAAAGTTGAGCCCGCCTACATATCCTTGGACTTAGGAATCAGGCTACTTGTAGTTCGACTCTATCGGTGGAAGGGAAAATCTCTTATTTTGAGATGACCTATGGTTCAGGAGGAGTGACAACAAGATTAAATTGTAAAAAGAGGCTTGCAACCTCTTAACCATAAATGTGGTGCACTTCACATCCATAATTAAGACTTTACATGGATATAATTTCCAAAACTCGTGGTACATTGTCACTTGGATTGGAAAATTGCCTCTGGTGAGAGTTGAGAGTATCCAAAGGCGAAACTGAAAATAAACTAACTGACTCACAGAAATTCCCACATGCTTTCTGACAGAGGTGTGGTTAGATGGTAGTGGTAGTTGCTTCCTAGCTCGTGTTCGAAAGGTTTGACGCCCCTCTTCAAACTATGTCCCAGTTTGCTGCTAAGAAAAAGTTCCACGTTGTACTGCATCCTACTTGATGGCGTCCACACCTGTGGTTTGCTTTGAGAGTTCATCCTTTCGGATGCTCTCGACATGACTAAACAAAACGTTAGTAAAAAATATAACTTGAACTAGAGATGGCATCTTTTACTATGTTCGATATTTGTTCTCCTCTTCGTTATAATAGATATCGAATCGATATGAAGCAACCATTGTATGGTCCTGTTGGCAACTCAAAAAATAAAATAGCCTTATCGGCGATGATCATGCAATGACTATCTCGGCGGATGGAGATAAAATAGACACGTTCTTCGGCATGATAGATAATGAATGTGCAACGACCCTCCCAGCCGTTGAAAATAAGATAACTTGGTCGGCGATGAATATACAACGACCTTCTTGGCAGTTGGAGATAAAATAGCCTGACTAGCAATGAATATACAACGACCCTCTTGGCAGTTGGAAATAAAATAACCATGGTTCTGACGATGAATATGCGACGACCTTCTCGGCAGTCATCGGTGATAAATATACAACGACCCTCTTGGCAGTTGGAAATAAAATAACCTTTTCGGTAGTGAATATACAATGGCCCTCTCGGCAGTATAGAAATAAAATAGCCTTCTTGGCAATGAATATATAATGGCCCTCTCGGCAGTATGTAAATAAAATAGCCTTCTTGACAGTGAATATACAACGGCCTTCTCGGCAACTGGAAATAGAATAGCGCTTCGGGCACAACGCTTTAGGCGTACCTAAAAAAAGAATGGTATTCGGGCGCGGCGCTCTGGGCGCGGCGCTCTGGGCGCAAATAGGATGACGCTCTGTGCGCGACTAGAAAATAGAACGGCGCTCTGGGCGCAACTGACAAATAGCGTGGCGCTATGGGCGCATTTGAATGCAATGGTTCCTGGAATAAATATGGTTCCTGGCAAATAAACTGGTACCTGGAATAAACTAGAAAATAAACTGGTTCCTGGCATAAATTGAAAAATAAACCTGGTTCCTGGCATAAACTGGAAAGTAAATGGCACTCTGGGCGCAAGTGAATGACGCTCTGGGCGCAGATAGAATACAATGGTCATCTTGGCAATGATTATGCAATGATCCTCTTGGCAATGAGTATGCAATGCAATGGCATACTCTTGGCAATGAATATGCAATGCAATGGCCCTCTTGGCAATGATTATTCAATGACCCTCTTGGTAATGAGATATACAATGGCCTTCTTGGCAATGAATAAGTGAAATGACCCTCTTGGCAATAATTATGTAATTCAATGGCCCTTTTGACGATGAGCATGCAATACAATGACCTTTTTGGCAATTGTAAAATAAAATAGCTCAGGAAATAGCAGGAAAATAAACTGGTTTTGGAAGCAACTAGAAAATAAACTGGCGCTCTAGGTGCAACCGGAAAGTAAAATGGCGCTCCGGGCGCAATTGGAAAGTAAATGGTGCTCTGGGCGCAATTGGAAAGTAAATGGCGCTCTGGGCGCAACTGGAAAGTAAATGGCGCTCCTGGCGCAGTTGGGATGTAAATGGGGCTCTGGGCGCAACTGGAAAGTAAACGGTGCCCTGGGCGGAACTGAAAATAAATGACCTTGTAGGCGATGAATAGTAGAATGAACATAACTCTCTCCGCAATGAATGAGATGTGATAAATTGCTGGGGATTTGAGTAAGATGAAACCTTTTACGTCTCAGTTTTTCTCTGGTAGATAATACCTGTAAAAAATTCTCTGCAAAAATTTCCTGCATCCACAGAAAATTTCTTAGTTTAATAATAAATTGATCAGTGATGAATTACTGGCGACCTGAGAGAGACGAAATTATTCACGCCTCAGCTGTTCTTTTGTAGATAAGATTTGCAAAATTTCCTGCATCCACAGAAAATTTATTAGTTTAAAAAAATGAATTGATCTGGCGAATTACTGGCCACTTGAGCGAGACGAAACTTTCTACGCCTCAGCTGTTTTCCTATAGATAAGATTAGCTAAAGTTTCCTGCATCTACAGAAAATTTGTTAGTTTCAAAAATAAATTGATCTGGCGAACTACTGGCCATTAAGCGAGACAAAACTTTCTATGCCTCAGCTGTTTTCCTGTAGATAAGATTTGCAAAAGTTTCCTGCATCTACAGAAAATTAGTTAGTTTCAAAAATAAATTGATCTACCGAACTACTGGCCAATTGAGCGAGACAGAACTTTCCAGGCCTCAGCTGTTCTCTTGGAGACAAGACCTGCAAAAGGATTCCCTGCATCCACAGAAAATTTTTAGTTTCAAATTAAATCAAACTGTGCTGACTCTTCGAGATTTGAGTGACACGGAATTATTCACGCCTCGATTATTCTCCTGCAACAATTTCCCTGCATCCACAGAAAATTTCTTAGTTTGAAAAAATGAATTGATCTGTGTTGATTCTTGGGTTGTCTGCTCCTCATCTTGTTATCGATGAACCACTTTTCTCTCCTGCCCCGTTCGACTTTTGACCCTGATATGTCGCGATTGTCCTGAATTCCTGATCAGGAGGAGGATCCTTAAGACTGGTTTTGGCGTTACGATGCTTAGCGAAATTTTGAGGATAACCTCATAATTTCTGTCCCAGTTTAAATGTTGTTATGGATTGACAACTAATCAGAAGCACTTTAAGAATTTTTGAGATCTTTCTCAAAAATTCTGTCTCAGTTGAAATTTTACCGTGATCTAAACTTCAATTTCGTTGTAGAAGACCTCTTTGTTCAGAATTTTTGAGTTCCTCTAAAAAATTCTATCCCAGTTTCCTTTTTGGGGAGTATGACCGAGCCGTTGTAGCGCCTACGTATCCCGTTGAGTTAGGAATCAGGTCAAACGTAGTTTCCACTCGGGGGTAGAAAAAAATACAGATTTCGAATATGAAAATGACTGAGGCCGACATAGGCCGCCTACGTATCTCATCCTTGAGAATTCAGGTCAAACATAGTTCATTACAAAGGAGATATAACCAGATAACAAACATAGAAATGATTACAACCAAATAATGCAAATACAAGAAAAGAAAATTTTAAATTTCTGGACATAGTGTCTCTTGACAGCATATGAGCTGATCGTCAAATTGTAACGGGCGCTATAATGTTCTCCTTATGATCAAGTAAAGCATCCTCATTGACATAGAGCGCAATAGTTCAAAGAACAACCATGTCGTGATCAATTAAGTCCTGAATTTTATACTTCAGATTAATGCAATCCTCAGTGTCATGCCCGACATTGCTAGAGTGGTAAGCACATGTCCGATCAACCCTAAGGAAATAAGAATTAACGTCCATGGGCTTTGGAGGGATAGGCTGGATCAATCCTGTAACTGATAACCTCTCAAATAGTTTGGTCCGGCTTTCGGCGAGTGGAGTGAATACCCTTGGGGGTTTTCTATCTATGGTTGAGTGAGAAGGGTTATAGTTATTTTGTTGGGCTGGAGGAGCTCGATGGTAATTGGAGTGGTTTCGATGGTGAAGTGTAGGGGCCTGGAATCCTGGGTAACCGTAGGGGAATTTTGATAAGTTGGTTGTAGATAGGAGCAATTTGGCAGTGGAGATTGGTAACCTGGGGTGGTGTTCGGATACTGTGGGGAGTGATAATGGGGAGAAGGAGTTTGATAGTTTGTGGGTGAAGGATGATATCCTGGTTGAATTTGGATTTGAAAGGATGTGAATTTTCTGGAGTGGCTGCTAGGGGTTCTCCTTTTACCTTGTATTCGGGACACAACTAACATATCTTCTTCCTTTTTTCTCACCATTCCGGACGTTTCTATCGAATTTGATATACGAGTGATTTTGCCCGTTTTGAGCCCGTCTTTGATATTCTCTCCAATCTTCACTATGTCAGCAAATTTTTCTCCCACGAGGAGCATCATTCTTTCATAAAATTCTGGCTTCTGGGAGCGCACAAAAACTTCGATAATTCCTTTTTCGGACATGGGATGACATACTCTGGCAGCATTCTTCCTCCATCTATAGGCATACTCTCGATAGCTCTCGGTCGATTTTTGCCTGATCTTCTCCAATGAATAGCGATCTGGCACTATTTCAACATTGTAAGCAAAATTCTCAACAAAATCCTTGGCCAGGGCACTCCAGCTGGCCCACCGATTTATCTCCTGGGAGGTGAACCATTCTAGGGTCTCCCCACTTAGACTTCAGCTAAAAAGCCGCATCAACAATGTTTCATTCTTCCCGACACTCACTAGCTGATCACAATATGCCCTAAGATGGGCCAAGGGATTCCCATTCTCGTTGAAAGTGTCGAATTTTGGTATTTTGAACCCTTCTGGCAAGTTCAAATTTGGGTGAATGCACAGATTCTCGTAATCCAGACCCACAACGTCAGGTGCATAGTGAAATTGCTTCATAGCCTTGGCAATTTCTTCCTTTATATCTAGTTCGACTACCTTTTCCTTGGCTTTCCATTCATTTTCCTTCTCCTCATAATGATCGACATCAACGTGAAGAATTTGTGGGACATGGAAGGGAATTTTAGGAGGCAGGATTTGTGTGGCAGGTAGGTTGTTGTCACACCCCAAAGTCCCGTTAGGGCGGACTAGCACCCGTTGCCGATAAGGCTCTGGAGAACCAACCTGTAACTATGCTCTTTCTATGCATATTATAAGTGATTTCTACCTTTAACATGCCTTAAAGCAGATAAACAGTGTTAACAAGCCAAAAGGAAATGCATATGATTAGGTCGTTGGGTCCACGTTGTCTAAAGTATGAGACATGACTATACTTTGCTTTACATAGTCTACAAAGCCTCTAAATAAAGAGAAACATCTGATAAGGGTCGGGACAGGCCCCGCCTCAA
>JAPFFP010044629.1:0-12260 GCA_026153255.1 Solanum medicagineum | reverse complement strand
ATATCGTCCTTGGAGCTGAGAACTCACCAGAGCATTCTTGAAGAACCAAACTTGCCACATGGAGGAGGGTCAAAAGGAGTTCTGGTTCCTACATGCTGAAATCATATAGGCATAGAGTATGTGTTAGTACTTTGAATGTACTAAGTATGCGGGATGCAATGCAACAAGAACCATATGCCATAATAATAAGATGCTTAATCACATGTAATGAACATAAGCTCAATATGGAATATATATGCTCAAAACCGTGCACAAACATGTATGAGATGAAACCAAATAAATACCCACTCACCTTATAGTATGACCTCTTTGGAGAGTGTCACCAATACCCCTATCTTACGACATAGCCTTTTCGGCAGGTGTTATAAGATGTCCTTACCTTACGATATAATCTTTTTGGTAGGTGTCATGATTTATTACACCTTACGGCATGGCCAATTCTGTAGGTTGTTTTTACTTTACGACATAATCTTTTAAGTAGGGACCATGACTTATTATACCTTACGGCATGGCTTTTTCAGTAGGTTGTTCTTACCTTACGATACAATCTTTTAAGTAGGGACAATGATTTATTCAACCTCATGGTATGGCCTTGTTGGTAGGTTGTTCTTACCTTATGTTATAATCTTTTAGGTAGGAACCATGGGTTTACCGTACCTTACGGCATAGCCTTTTCGGTAGGGTGCCCTTACCTTACAACATAGTCTTTTAGGTAGGAACCATGAGGTATTCTACCTCATGGCATGACCTTTTCGATAGCTATTATAAGAGGTCCTGTCACAACCCAGACCTAGGGCCTAGACGAGACACGGTGAATAGAAAACCCAAAGGGATCCCAAACAAGCCTCTTAGCTTATCATACACACATCCTTGGTTGTGGAAGCAATTAAACAACAACAAGAGAGTCAAAATGGGGATAAAAAGACTAAGGGAATTCTTTGATATCATAAAACATAAGAAGTCAAGCTCATGGCATAGATACATCGTAATATTCCAACAATACCTCTAAACTTAGTATAGAGTGAGGGTCAAGACCCTTTCCGAGCTCACCCTCATAATTGTCAAATATCAACTTAAAGAAGTTTTACAAATAGCAAAAGAACATAGATAGTGTCCTCGAACTTGAGGACTCACCAAGCTTATCTTCAAGATGTCAAACTAGCCACATTGAGGAGGATAGTCAAATAATGCTCTGGTCCCTATATAGTAACATCATATAGGCATAGAGTATGCATTAGTATGTTTGAATGTACTACGTATGTAGGATGCAATACAATAAAGGATAGGCAACATGATGAAATTGCATAATTATAAGCAAATGATAATTAAGATATTAATATGGCATGCATGAATAATGCTTGAGGTAAAACATGCTCGAAAAAAAAATCATTCTTGCATAGCTTGTTCAACACAATAAGGTGATGTGATTAGCTCATCGAAAAACCTTATACTAGAGGGTGAGTGGTATAGAATAGATCATAGCCCTTCTAGTAGGTAATGGTTAGTACATTAGGGTAGAGGGATGTCACAGTTCATAACCCCTTCATGGGAGAATAAGATAGTAAGTAACATTGATTCATACATGAGGGTGAGGCACATAACATAGTTCATAATATAGGGATTGATGAAACGGCCCAAAAAGTGCCCAAAAACGTTCCTCGAAAGTAACCAAAAACTTGTTTTCCATATATCTAAAACTTCATTCAGAATTTCTAAAATCTGACTTCATATTCTTGTTCAAGGGGTCCAAATTAGGGTGACAAGGGTCTAACCTCGAATTTAAAGCAAAGGAATCGAATTATGAAATTTCACTTGGTGCAATTTCCATTGAGGGTCAGCGACCTCTCCTCGACGCGGAGAGGTGCTATTTCTACACTATTTTTTCCAAGTTCCGCAAATTTTTCTAAGTGTTGGACCTAAGTTTTTCAAAATGTATTTTTACCTATACTTAGCCTTATTTCACCCTCATATCACCCAAAACACTCCCCAATATTTACCCAAACACTTAGACTCATTTTTAACCCAAAATTCAAGTCTCAAACTTCAAGGCCAATCTCAAGAATTTATTCAAGTCACCCAATCTTCAAATCTACATTAAAGTCTTCTTCAAGAACTTCACAAAAGCTAAGGTATGTGGTGTTGAACCATTGGGTCCTTCCACCCGTGGTGCCTAAACCCTTTTTTTACTAATATTTCATGATTTAAAGTTGATTTTACATGTGGTTCTTGTATATTGAGAAATTTACTGCACAATGATTTTAGTTCATAAAAGTATGTTGTTTTAGAATGCTTTGAGCTCTAAATCTTGGATCTGATGTAGTATTTGATGAGGGATTTTGCTATGAATGTCTTGGGGGTGTTGCAAGGTGTTGATTGATGGTTTTACAACAAATTTTCCAGCATGATTTCTTCTCTGAATTGCATGGTCTTTTACTCCACTACACACCCCCAAGGTGTTTGATAAAATGTCTGGTTACGGTTTCTTGAGGAAATGAAGGTCTAAAGCATGAGATATGATATGATTGACTATATGATGATGAAATGAGCTTATGTAGATGATGAATGCGATCTAAACTGTTATGGTAGACCATTCCCAATTCGGGGACTTAGTTGAGGGGTCAAAGACTCAACCACTAGGGTAATGGATGCGATCATCACTAACCTTGATGAGGGGTTTATACCTCACATACTAGGGTGATGGGTGCTATCATGACTAACCTTGATGAGGAGTTTGTACCTCACACACTAGGGCGATGAGTGCTACCATCACCAACCCCAAGGGGTTTATAACTTGGCAATCTAGCTTGGTCTCCTCTTCACATATGGTATCCCATATGAGTATGATTTACTTAAGCATGTTTTACATATGCATTAAACATACATGTCATATTGTTATATCATGTTTATTGCCTAATGTTATGCATGTTGATCATGAAGCTTATCTCTTGTTGCATTGCATCACACATACATAGTACATTCAAACATACTAACACATACTCTTGCCTATATGATATCACCATGTAGGGACCGGTGCCCAAGTTGATCATTCTCCTCCTCCACGTGACTAGATGGTGCTATACCAAGCTTGTTGGTGAGTCCTCCATTTCGGGTACCTTGGTCTAAGTTACTATTTTCCTTGTATTGAGAGACTTTCTTATGTTCTGTTGACTATGAGGGTGAGGCCGGTAGCTTGTCTTGGTCCCCGCTATATCTATGTACTAGAGGTGCTTGTTGGACATGTTGCGTATTTATGTATGAGCTTTGACTCTTGACTTTTGATTATGATGTGTATGCAAGATTTCACTTAGTCCCATTGCGCCCATTCTTAATCTATATGTCTTTGTATGCTTCCACGACCAAGGATGTGTAATGACAAGTTAAAAGGCTTGTTTGGGGTCCCTTCGTGTTCCCCATTCACCGTATCACGTCTAGGCCCTAGGCTTGGGTCGTGAAAAAGTTGGTATCAGAGCAGTAGGTTGATAGATCCTCAAAGTCCAATACACCGCATTGAGTAGAGTCATATTCATGGTTAGGAAGCGCACCATGACTATGAATAAGAGGCTATGAGACATTTTAGGAAATGTTTCCCTTCTTCATTTCCTAAGTCATGCTTTAGAGTTGTGATAAGTATCCCACCCTAATCATTGTTCTTTGCTACTCTAGATCATGCTGAATACTAGAGGAAGACGAGCCCAAACTCCCGAGGAGCAACCTACCAATGGTGAGCTAGAGGATGCTCTTACTATGCTAGCCCCAAGTGGTGGCCAACCAAGTCCAACAAGGGGTCCACGCCCCTCATGCTACTACCCTAGGAGCTAGGATAAGGGGATTCATGAGGATGAATCCTCCAATTTTCCATGGATCAAAGGTGGATAAGGATTCACAAGAGTTTATTGATGAAGTCCACAAAATCTTGTCGATCATGGGAGTTGGTCCAAATGAGAACGTAAAGTTGAGCGTACCAACTCAAGGGGGTGGCCCAAATTTGGTTTGATCAATGGAAAGGTTAGAAGGGGGCTATGTGGTGCTTTTGGAGGAATTCAAATTAGCCTTCCTTAGTCGGTTCTTCCCTCTTGATCTTAGGGAAGCAAAGTTGGTTGAGTTTATGAACTTGAAACAAGATGATATGAGTGTGAAGGAATATGCCCTCAAATTTAATCAACTTTCAAAGTATGCTTCTCACTTGGTGGCCGATTCTAGGACAAGGATGAATAAGTTCATTATGGGTGTCTCCAATTTGGTAAGTGAAGAGTCTCGGTCCGCCTTTCTTATTAGTGATATGGACTTTTCTCAGTTGATGACATATGCCGAGCAAATGAAAGAAGAAAAATTGAGAAAGAGGAGGGGCCATGAGGCCAAGAGAGCCCGCTTTGAGGGCAAGTTCCAAAGGAGTCTAGATTTCAAGGCCAAAGTGACTTCCCTAGGCCTCAAGGTGTTGTTGGTGTGTGTCCTAGATGTGGATGGGGTCATAAGGCCCTATTTTTTAAGGGTTCCAATGCATGTTTTGAATGTGGGGAGCTTGGTCACAAGAAGGTAGATTTTCCTAGAAATCGTGGCAAGGTTCCGGGTGCAAATGCGGTTCCATTGGGTAGAGGTGGTCCTCAAGGTAGTACCCCAAGGCACAATCAATTCTATGCTCTACATGGGAGGCAAGGGGTTGATGAGGTCCCCAATGTTATTACCGGTATGTTGAAAATCTTTGATCTTGATGTGTGTGTTTTGATTGATCCGGGTACCACCCTTTCCTTTGTTACCCCCTTTGTTGCTAAAACATTTCATGTTGAGTCGTAGTTGTTGCATAAGTCATAAAAGGTGTCTACCCCTATTGGTGCCTCTATTATTACTAGGAGGGTGTATAGAAATTGTCTTGTTTACGTCTTGCAAAAAATCTTACCTTGTGATCTTATTGAATTAGATATGGTTGATTTTGATGTTATTCTTGGGATGGATTGGTTGCATGCCTACTATGCTTCTATTGATTGTAGAACCCATAGAGTCAAGTTTCAATTACCAAATGAAAACGTCCTTGAGTGGGAAAGTCATTATGTAGTAGTGAGGGGTAGGTTCATCTCATGCATTAAAGCCCATAGGTTGATTTCCAAGGGGTGTTTGTATCATCTTGTGAGAGTCAAAGATGTGGAGTCCAAAGTCCCTTCCATTGAGTCGGTTCTAATTGTAAATGATTTCTTGATGTCTTCCCAAATGAACTTATTGGTGTCCCTCCCAAAAGGGAGATAGACTTTGGCATAGATCTCCTTCTTGACACCTAACCTATCTCTATTCCCCCTTATCGTATGGCCCCGGCGGAGTTGAAGGAGTTAGAGGAGCAATTGAAAGATTTGTTGGAGAAGGGATTTATTAGACCTAGCCAATCACCTTGAGGTGCACCGGTGTTTTTTGTAAATAAGAAAGATGGGTCACTTAGAATGTGCATTGGCTACCGACAACTCAATATGGTCACTATAAAGAATAGATATCCTCTTCCAAGGATTGATGACTTGTTTGACCAATTGCAAGGGGCTAGCTTTTCTCTAAGATTGATCTTCGGTCTGGGTACCATCAAGTAAGGGTGAGGGAGTGTGATATTCCAAAGACGGCCTTCCGGACTAGGTATGGGCATTATGAATTTATGGTGATGTCCTTATTAAATAATGCGCCGATAGGGTCTTCAAGCCCTACCTTGATTCCTTTGTTGTGGTCTTCATTGATGATATTTTGATTTATTCACATAGAAGGGAGGAGCATATGGGTCATTTGAGGGTTGTGTTGCAAAAGTTGAGGGAGGAGAGATTATATGCTAAATATGAAAAGTGTGAATTTTGGTTGAAGGATGTTGCATTCTTGGGTCATGTGGTGTCGGGGGATGGTATAAAAGTGAATCCTAAGAAAACCGATGTGATTAGGAATTGGCCTAGACCATTGACCCCGTCAGACATTAGGAGTTTCTTGGGCCTTACAGGTTACTATAGAAGGTTTGTGAATGGTTCTCCTCCATTGCTTCTCCTATGACAAAATTGACTCAAAACAAGGTTACATTTGTGTGGACCGATGAATGTGAGAAAAGTTTACAAACACTGAAAGATAGACTTGTGTTCACTCCTATATTGCCACTATCGGATGGGCTTGAGGGATTTGTTGTGTATTGTGATACACCGAGAGTTGGTTTGGGTTGTGTACTAATGCAAAATGGTAAGGTCATAGCCTACGCTTCTAGGCAACTCAAAGTGCATGAAAAGAACTACCCTACCCATGATCTTAAATTGGCCGCCGTGGTGTTCGCATTAAAGATTTGGCGTCATTCTTCGTATGGGGTGCATGTTGATGTCTTCACCGATCATAAGAGCATTCAATATGTCTTCACTCAAAAATATCTCAACTTGAGACAAAGAAGGTAGGTAGAACTCCTTGAGGACTATGACATGAGTGTGCATTACCATCCGGGTAAGGCAAATCTTGTGGCGGATGCTTTGAGTCGGGTGTCTATGGGTGGCTTAGCTCACATAGATGGTGGTGATAGGGAGATGGCTACGTAGGTGCATAGATTGGCTAGACTAGGGATGAGGTTAGAAGATGTGGGTAATGGTATTGTTGCTGTTGATAGTTCTAAATCTTCTTTGGTTGATGAGGTGATAACAAAACAAGATCTAGACTCCTCCTTGCTTGAGTTGAAGGCCTTGGTGAAAGAAGGCAAGATAGAGGTTTCCTTCCAAGGGGGAGATGGGACCCTTAGATACCAAGGTAGATTGTGTGAGCCATGTGTTGATGGTTTGAGGGATAGAATTCTTGATGAAGCCCATAACTCCTCCTATTCTATCCGCCCCGGTTCCACCAAAATGCATAGAGACTTGAGGGATGTGTATTAGTGGGGATGCATGAAGAGAGATATTGCCAAATTTGTCACCAGTTCCCATAGTTGTCAACAAGTCAAAGCCGAGCATCAAAGGTTGGGTGGCCTAACTCAAGACATAGAGCTTCCTACTTGGAAGTAGGAGGTGATTAATATGGATTTCGTAGTTGGGTTGCCCAATACTAGAAAAGGTTTTGATTCCATATGGTTTGTGGTTATAGGATGATGAAATCGGCTCACTTTCTACTGGTCAAGACTTCATATGGGGCTGAAGAGTATGTAGGGTTGTACATCCATGAGTTGGTGAGGTTGCATGGTGTTCTCTTATCCATTATATCGGAACGTGGTGCACAAATTACATCACACTTTTGGAGATCTTTTCAAAGGGGTCTTGGAACCAAAACTCACCTTAATACGGCCTTCCACCCTCAAATGGACAGCCAAGCCGAAAGGATGATTCAAACACTTGAGGATATGCTTAGGCTTGTGTCTTGGAGCTTAAATGTAGTTGGGATAACCATCTTCCATTGATTGAGTTTGCCTACAACAATAGCTATCACTCTAGCATCGGTATGGCTCCTTTTGAAGCTCTTTATGGGAGATATTGTAGATCACCGGTGGGTTGGTGTGAGGTTGGAGAGGTAGCCTTATTGGGGCCCGATCTGGTTATGGATGCTCTTGAGAAGGTTAAGATGATCAGGGAAAGGTTGAGGATAGCCCAAAGTTGTCAAAGATCCTATGCCGATGTAAGAAGAAGAGACCTAGAATTCCAAGTGGGTGATTGGGTTTATTTTAAGGTTTCTCCAATGAAAAGTGTGGTCTGTTTTGGCAAAAAGGGGGCTATGTTGATCCTTATGAGGTGATTAAGAGGGTTGGCAAGGAAGCTTATGAGTTGAAGTTGCCTAGTGAAATGAATTTGGTCCATCCAGTGTTTCATGTCTCTATGTTGAGAAAATGTTTTGGCAACCCTAATGCCATTATACCTCTTGATGTGGAGGATAACTCCACTTATGAGGAGGTCTCGATTCAGATCTTGGATAGGCAAGTAAAGAGATTGAGGAACAAAGAGGTGGCATCTGTTAAGGTTCTTTGGAGGAACCAACAAGTCGAAAGTGCTACTTGGGAGGCCAAAGCGGACATGCAACTTTTCCACTCCACTCAAGCCTAAGGTACTAATCCTAAGTTCCATATGTGACTTTGAGTCTTACATTTCATCCCCTTTGTCATTCATATGCATTCATGTTTAAGTTGGTAAAGTTATGATGATTTTACACTTATGTTGAGGATTTGAAAATGGTGTTAACATGTTATGTTGCATTCATGTTGGGTCTGATTTATTCATGATTATTCTTGCCTTGTACATCTGTTCTACAATCAGGGATGAATGTTGCCAAGGGGGAGATATTGAAACGACCTCAAAAAGTGCCAAAAACATGCCTCAGAAGTAACCGGAAACTTGTTTTCCATATATCTAAAAATCCACTTGGAATTTCAAAAATTCGACTTCATATTCTTGTTCGGGGGGCCAAATTAGAGTGAGGGTATAACCTCGAATTTAAACCAAAGGAATTGAATTATGAAATTTCACTTGGTGTAATTTCCAGTGAGGGTCCGTGAGCTCTCCACGATGTGGAGAGGTGTTATTTCTGCACTATCTTTTCTTAGGTCGCGCAGATTTTTCTAAGTGTTGGACCTAAGTTTTCCAAAACATGTTTTCACCTATACTTAGCCTTACTTCACCCTTATATCACCCAAAACATTCCCCAATATTTAACCAAACACTTAACACTCATTTCTAACCCTAAATTCAAGTCCAAAACTCAAGGCCAATCTCAAGGATTTCTTCAAGGATATCACCCAAGCTTCAAATCTCCATTAAATTCTTCTTCAAGAACTTCACAAAAGCTAAGGTATGCGGTGTTTAACCATTGAGTCCTTCCATCCATGGTGCATAAACTCTCTTTTTACTAATATTTCATGATTTAAAGTTGATTTTACATGTGGGTCTTGTATATTGAGAAATTTACAGCACAGTGATTTTAGTTCATAAAAGTATGATTACTTTAGCATGTTTTGAGCTCTAAATCTTGGATCTAATGTTGGATTTGATGAGGGGTTTTGCTATGAATGTCTTGGGGGTGTTACAAGGTGTTGATTTATACTTTTACAACAAATTTTCCTGCATGATTTCATCTCCAAATTACATGGTCTTTTACCCCATTACATAACACCAAGATATTTGATAAAATATCCGATTAGAGTTTCTTGTGGAAAGGAAGATCTAAAGCATGAGATGTGATATGATTGACTACATGATGATGAAATGAGCTTATGTAAATGATGAATACTATTTAAAGTGTTGTGGTAGACCATTCTCAATTTAGGGGCCTAGTTGAGGGGTCAAAGACTCAACCACTAGGGTAATGGGTGCGATCATCACCAACCTAATTGAGGGGTTGATATCTCAATCACTAGGGTGATGGGTCAGATCATCACTAACCTTGATGAGGGGTTTGTACCTCATACAAAAGGGTGACGGGTGCTATCATCACTAACCTTGATGAGGGATATATAACTCAAACACTAGGGTGATTGGTGCAATCATCACCAACCCAAGGGGGTTTATACCTTGGCAATCTAGCTTGGTCTCTTCACATATGGTATCCTATATGAGTATGATTTACTTAAGCATGATTTACTTATGCATTGAACATACATGTCATATTGCTAAATCATGCCTATTGCCTAATGTTATGCATGTTGATCATGAAGCTTATCTCTTGTTGCATTGCATCACACAAACATAGTACATTCAAACATACTAACACATACTCTTGCCTACATGATATCACCATGTAGCGATCGATGCCCAAGTTGATCATCCTTTTCCTCCACGTGGCTAGACTGTGTTATTCCAAGCTTGTTGGTGAGTCCTCCATTTCGGGGACCTTGGTCAAAGTTACTATTATCCTTGTATTGAGACACTTTCTTATATTCTATTGACTATGAGGGTGAGCCCGGTATCTTGTCTTGGCCCCTGCTATATCTATGTATTAGAGGTGTTTATTGGACATGTTGCATATTTATGTATGAGCTTTGAATCTTGACTCTTGATTATGTTGTTTATGCAAGCTTTCCCTTAGTCCCATTGCCCCCATTCTTAATCTATATGTCTTTGTATGCTTCTGCGACCAAGGATGTGTAATGACAAGTTAAGAGGCTTGTTTGGGGTCCCTTCGGGTTCCCCATTTGCCAAGTCACGTCTAGGCCCTAAGTTTGGGTCATGACAATTGACCTTGTACTAGAGGGTGAGGCATACCACATAGCCCATAAGCCCATCTAGTAGGCTTTAACATAACCCTTCACATAAGAATTCAATAATTCATAAACAACCAAGACTCGTAAAACCATAGGTAATTTCATGATTTCAAAACATACTTTGTAGCCCAAAAACATCATGAAGTCCTTGACTTGTAAACCATGTAATAGACCATCAATAACTCAAGAATCCTAAACAAGACAATTTATCAAACACTTGGCGGTATGTAATGCTAGTTCAGAATCATGCAATTCAAGAGTCAAATTGTCATGACCCAAACTAGGGTCTAGATGTGACACATCGCATGGGATACCCGAAGGAACCCCAAGCAAGCCTCTTAATATATCATTGCACATCCTTGGTCGCAGAAGCAATTAAACAACAATAAAGAGTAGAAATAAGGGCATAGGGACTACGGGAAAACCTTCATTCCATAAAACATCAAGAGAGTCAAAGAGAATCAAGCTTATAGCATCATTACATACTTGTCCAACAACACCTCTAAACATAGAACTTAGCGAGGCCAAGACAAGCAACCGGGCTCACCCTCATACCTTTGATTTGAAGAATTCTTGATGAAGATTGGAAACGGATATTTGAAGGTTGAGTGAAATCCTTAAGATCCGGATGAGTTTTGGGACTTGAAATTTGAGTATAATATTTGTCTAAGTGTTTGAGAGTATTGGGAAATGTCTTATATGATATGAAGGTGAAATATGGCTAAGCATAGGTATTTTCACGCATAGGAAGACTTAGGCCCAAGACCCAAAAGCTTAGGATCGAACTAATATAACTGGGCAAAAATAACACTGGTCCGCGATAGAGGCGCATCGCGGTACCATCGGCGGACAGACACTGTTTTGCGCAAACTTGGGAAAATCAAAATTTTCTACGGTTGCTCAAAAATTGGGGTTAGACCCATTTCCCACTCAATTGTTCCCCCTGATCAAGCATATGAAGTCGGATTTTCAATATCAAGCATGGATTTTGATATGTATGGAAATTACGATTCTGGGCACTACCCAAGCACATTTTCGAGCACTTTTTCGAGTCGTTTCAATATCTCCACCTTGGGAACATTCATCCCTGAATGTCAAAGAAATGTACATAAGAAGAGTAATCATGAAGGAATCTGCCCCAAAAAAAATGCAACAATACACTTAAACATCATTTCAAAAATATCAACATAAGTGTCAAAATCAACATGAACTTGTCAATATAAACATCAATGTATGAAAATGACATGAGGGCTGAGACTTAAGACATGGAATCATAGGAAAAAGGACTTGACGTGTTATCATAAGCTTGAATAGAATGAAAGAGGTACGGATATTTCTTCTCCATGCCCGCTCCGGCTCCCCAAGAGACACTTTCGACTTGACAATTCTTCCAAAAGGTCTGACGAACATTACATCCTTATAAATCAACTTTTCCACCCATTCATCCAATTTCCCCACTAGGACCTTCTCCTAAGACAACTTATCTTCTATAAAACCCACAATCTCAAAGAGTTCTATAGCACTAGAGTCACCAACACATCCCCTCAACCTAGAAGCATGAAGAACCAGACGAGCCATATCCATATCCATAGGCAATTCCCATTCGTATGCAAGCTCACCAATCTTCCTCAACGCTCTATAAAGACTCACAAACCATAAAATCAATTCCTTTTCTTGCCACGTCGCACCACACGCTACATGGGTGTGGACTTCCAAGTGAACTTAATCTTTAACACAAGCACATATGACCTTAGTATCTAGTGCCACCATCTCCCCCTTGGGAGAAAACCTCCACTTTGTCATCTCTCACCAAGGTCTTCAACTCTAACAAGGTGGGGTCAAGGCCATGGTTTGCTTCTACCTCACCAACCAAGAAAGATTAAGAACCATTATCCACCACTACACCACCATAGTCAGCCTTTTCCCACCTAACTATAAATTTAACCAACCAATGGACCTCCCTAGTCACCTCTTTGCCACCATCATCAACATATGCTAGGCTACCCAGAGACACCCTACTTAGAGTGTCGACCACAATATTAACCTTACCGAGGTGATAATGCACACTTATATCATAATCCTTAAGGAGCTCTAA
>JAPFFP010044628.1:0-12261 GCA_026153255.1 Solanum medicagineum | reverse complement strand
TGGGCTTCACTCATGATCACCTTTCTAAGATCATCCACATCCGGAACATATAATCGATCTTGATACCGAAGTACAACATCTCCCCCTTGGTAGAACACCTCAAAATTCTTCTTGGTAACCAATTTCTTCAATTCAACCAAGGGTGGATCTAAATCTTTCTTAGCCTTCACATCAACAACCACCGAGGATTCGTCCCATTTAGAACATGTATACCACCACCATTAGAATCGGCCACTCTTAACACCTAATCTAGCAAAACGATGAACATCCCTTACCAACTCCTTCTTCTCCTCCTCAACATGAGCCAAGCTTCCCATAGATAGTCTACTAAGAGCATCGATTACCACATTTACCTTGCCGAGGTGATATAGAACACTCATGTAATCCTTTAGGAGTTCCAACCATCCCTTTTGTCTTAAGTTAAGGTCTCTTTGAGTGAACACATATTGCAAGCTCTTATTATCGGTGAAAATATCAACATGTACCCCGTACAAATAGTGCCTCCAAATTTTCAAAGCAAAAATCACTGCCGCTAGCTCAAGGTCATGAGTCGAGTAATTATGCTCATGCACCTTCAATTGCCTTGATGCATAAGCTATCACTTTACTATGTTGCATAAGTACACAACCGAATCCAATTCGAGAAGCATCACAATACACCACAAACCCATCCAAATCATTTGGTAGAGTCAAAACAGAGCCGATGTAAGTCGATCCTTCAATGTTTGGAAACTCTTCTCATACTCATCTGACCACACAAACTTAGCCTTCTGTTGGGCCAACTTAGTCAATGGAGATGCAATGGACGAGAATCCCTTAGCGAATCTTCTATAATAACCTGCTAACCCAAGGAAGCTTCGAATATCCGAAGGAGTAAACGGTCTAGGCCAATTCTTTACCATCACTGGATACCATATGACCCAGAAAAGAAACTCCACCCAACCAAAACTCACATTTTCTAAATTTGGCATATAACTTCTTCTCTCTAAACATTTGGAAAACCAACCTCAAATGATCCATATGCTCCTGTTCACTTCGAGAATAGATTAGAATATCATCAATGAAGATAACCACAAAACTATCAAGGAATGTCTTGAGCACCTAGTTCATAAGATCCATGAACATGACTGGAGCATTAGTTAGGCCGAACGACATCACTACAAACTCAAGCTGCCCATATCTTGTCTGAAAGGCCGTCTTGGAAATATGACATTTTCTAACCCTTAACTGATGATACCCGGAATGGAGGTTAATTTTCAAAAAGTGAGTAGCCCCTTGAAGTTGGTTAAACAAGTCATCGATCCTAGCCAATGGATACTTATTTTTAATGGTCACCTTATTCATTTGCTATAATCTGTACACATCCGAAGAGATCCATTTTCTTCCTTAGAAACAATACCGGAGCACCCCAAAAAGATATACTTGGCCTGATGAAGCCTTTCTCTAACAAATCCTTCAACTAATGCTTCAATTCTTTCAGCTCAGCTGGTTCCATATGGTAGGGAGGAATAGAGATAGGTTGAGTATCAAGAAGAAGATCTATGCCAAATTCTACTTCCCTTTCAAGAGGAATACCGGGCAAATCTTCGGGAAATACATCCGGAAACTCATTCATCACTGGAACGGACTCAATAGTAGGTAATTCGGACTCCACATCCTTAAGCCTCACTATGTGATATATACACTCCTTGGAGATCATTTTCCGACGTTTGAGGTAGGAAATAAACCGAGCCTTAATAGCGGAGGCACTACCTTTGCATTCAAGAACGGGCTCACCGGGAGGTTGGAACTTGAACCTTTACAATCTATAGAGTCATATGCTGCATGCAATCAATCCATCACAAGAATTACATCAAAATCATACATTCCAAGTTCCACAAGATCACATGGAAATACCTTATGCAACACTGAAACAAGACAACCATGATAGACCCTATGTGTAACAACAGATTCACCCACGGGAGTATAAACTGAGTAACGCTCCTTCAAAATTTTTGGACTCATACCAAACTTAACAGCCAACAGAGGAGTCACAAAAGACAAGTTTGCATTTGGATCAAGTAAAGCATAAACATCAAAACCAAAGCCTTTTAACGTACCAGTCATAACATTCGAAGCCTCCTCGACCTCCTGACATTCATAAAGAGTATAAAATCTGTTGTTCGTCGGAGTAACACCTTGAGAAACTCTTGGCTGACCTTGTTCACCTTGAGCCACCCGGCCTTGACCCTTTAGAGGATTCTTGGAACAATCAGAAACCTTGTGATTCTTATCACCATACCCGAAACAAGCACTCGAGATTCTCCAATAGTCACCCGTGTGGTGCTTCCCACACTTATCACAAAAAAGGTATCCCTGTCCACCACCAACCAGTTCCCCAGGAGGATGCACCCTAGGATAAAACTCGAGCACCTGAACCTTGGCCCTATTGGAAATGACTAATACCACCACCCTGAGAGCCGGAGAAACCACCATCAAAATGCTCCCTCTTAGGATCATGCATTCTTCTCCCTTTGAGTTTCTCCCCTTTTATTTGTTCGACACAAACCATAAGCCTAGAGATGTCCATATCCCGATTAAGCATAGCCGTACCACATTCTTGTACAAGCAAGTCAATGATACTGGAAATGAACTTGTACATTCTTGCATGAGGATCAGCCACAAGTGTCCGAGCATACTTGAATAGCTTAGTGAACTTGAGGGCATAATTCCTCACACTTATATTACCCTGCCTGAGGTTGATAAACTTGGTCATCTTGGCTTCCCTAAGACAAGTGGGAAGAAATGATTTAGGAAAGCAAACTTGAACTCCTCCCAATTGACAACATCATCACAAACCCTCTCCACAGACCATTGAGTATACCACACGTGTGCCATATCCTTCAACTGATAAGTAGCCAGTTCATCCCCCTCCTCAAAAGTGATACCCATGACATTCAATACTTTGTAGATCTCATCAAATAACTCTTGAGCATCCTCGTTATCCTTAGACCCAAAGAACTCAGGAGGATTCATCTGGGTGAAATCCCTCACTCTAGAGGCCGGTGTGGGATCCCGAGATAGGTTCGCCTGTCTAGTCCGAGTAGTCACCGCTTGGGCAAGCATGGCAAAGGCCATATGGAATTCACTATTAGAGATAGGCTCATCCATAGGCCCTTGAGGTGCTTGACCCTCGTTAGCTGAGGCTGGTTTGGCAGGTCTACCACGTGGCATCTTCTGAAATAGAGCAAGGATATTATTCAAGGTCAAGAGCTAATCCAACTATTCCCAGCACGACAGAAGACATGAAGAAGTGAGATAATTCCTAAAACGTCGTCACAGCCTCCCAGTTATAGGAATGGTGCACTTCACACCCATAAATAGGACTCTACTTGACCCGACACGTCGGACTCCGAGGATCATTTACAAACCTAGTGCTCTAATGCCATCTTTGTCATGACCCAAACCTAGGGAATAGATGTGACACAACAAATGGAACCCAAGAGTCCCCAAACAAGCCTTAAGATACAAAAACTCACATCATCGGTTCGGAGCACACACAAATAAAGACATAGTACTACGGGACAGGGAAATAGGACTCACTCTATGGGGGCATTCCGGGACTTAGGAACTTTCCATCACAATATATAACAAGCTATCAATAACTTAAACAATTCATATAACAATATTCAAGATAACAAACCAATATCATAGACTTAAGTCATATCACATAGCATAAAACGTAAGGAGGTTTACAAGATGTCAAACAGTGCCTCTACATAGAAGGGTCGGGGGCCAATACATTCCCTGGGCTCACCCACAATACATAAAGAAACTAAAAGTAACAAAGGTAGATAGATCGTGGATCATCCTTGGAAGATAGGACTCAACCACTAAAATTAAACTTGGAATCCGAGCTAACCGTTAAACGGTAGATGATCAAATTCCTTGGTCCCTTTAAGGTGAAATCATGCAGGCAAGAGTATGCATTAGTATATTTGAATGTACTAAGTATGCAAGATGCAATGCATAAACTTACCAAACGTGCATATCAATGTTAGATGACAAGGGCACATACTATAGAAGGAGATATATAACAAGAAGTATAGTATAATAAGATGTCATAAAACCAATGATGCATGAGGTGCAAATGATGCTCATATACATAGTGGGGATGGGACCTCAACCGACAAAAGTAACACCAAGCAAGCTATTACTTGGAATCCCAATGATTACCCCTCATTGGTAAAGAGGTGGTTTACTTGCCAAGGGTAAACCATGCTTCACCTTATGGGCCTCCCATTTTGTATGAAGCAAACTTCATTATGGACCTCCCATTTTGGATAGGATTTTCATATCATATCATTTCTTTACCTTACGGGCCTCCCATTTCGGAAAGGAAACCTATGCTAGGCACATAGTTCGAGGAATGAGAGAGGGCCCTTCGGAATAGCCGTAACACCCCCAATCCATCGGTTCTAAGTCATCATCCCACAAGAATACTCATAATACACATAATTATACATGCTTTCAAAAGATACAAGTCTTGCCAAAACATTTCAATGCACAGTTGGGCTTAAAAGCCAAACATCTTTCATAATAGTTCATACTTAGGCTCAAATGAAATCATACCTTCATAGTGATAATACTCATGCGTAGGAATAGCCAATTCATATACCAAAATGGTGCAAGCACCAAAAATGCTCACAGAGCCATAATCAATTGGCATATATGTGATCACATCTTGTCATAGCCAATATCTTATCAAAATCATATCATATAACAAAGTTGGGCTTAACCCACTTCATAATTTTCATAATAATCCATGTACATGAAAGCATATACTATGAATAATGAGGACAATTGCATGTGTAATCAAGATTCAATCTATAATCCATAATATAATATGAAATTCAAGTGAAAACATAATTAAATCCACATTTAAAATCATAACATCACCCATGCATAAACAAGTCTTAAAGTGGACATGCATACTTGTAATTTTATAAACCCAAAGTAAATCCTCATATAATAGTTCAAATCACCTTAAAATCGTCAAATAACACTACCCATGCATAAATAGAATTTTAGAAATTTTAATATTCAAAACCCCGATTTAAAGTAAGATAGAAATTCATAAAATTACTTGAAAATAGTTTGGTCTCCTTGATTGGAAGGTAACCAAGGATCAAACCCACATACCTTCACTAAGAAGAAACCCCAAAGAATTTTGAAGAAGAGTTGAGTTCCCAAGATCAAATGTTGAAATCTTGAAGAGTTCTTTAGGGAAACGCTTTTGAGAGGTTTCAAAATATGAAGAGTGATTTTGAATGTTTGAAATAGGTTTGAGGTCTTTAGATGACCTTAGAATAGTATAGGGATTCTCGAAAGACCAATAGAAATAATCGAGTTTATGAAAACGCCATTAATGAATCGGAAGAAAAATTTGCAAGAAGCTATTTGACTTGATGGTAAGCGGCTTGTGTGGCACTCCACGGTCCATGTGAAGTGCCCGTGAAATGATACTTAGAAATTTTTCTAGAAATTTTGACCTTGAACCAATATTTAGAATTTTTCGCACGAGTTTACTAAACGGACACCTTTCATAAGTCGTGTGAAACCATACGATTTGTGTGGTGCTCCCGTCTCCCCAACCTTAGGAAAATGTCACGAAAAAAGTTAGGATATGGTGACCCCATACTTAGAATATTTTCACTGCAGAAGCTTCACGAAAGGCCAAATGGGCCACCTCACACCACACGACCCGTGTGACTATCCGTGTGGCCTACCTTAGCCCTAATAATGGGGCTTTCAAGCCCAGGCCACCCTATGACTCCTCCACACAACCCGTGAAGTGTCACACGGCCGTGTGGGATGCCAGTGAGGTGTGACTTAGCTTGCAACATCACCCTAAGGACAACATGCAAGATTTGAGGCCAAGTATGGTCTCACTTGAGGCCACACGACTTATGTGACCTCACACTGGCCGTATGGTCTCTCTTGAGACACACTTGGTCCAAATCTTTGCCCAAAATGAGATTTCTCAAGGTCCTACGATGTCGTACGATATCTGGGTCATTATCGTCAAACTTTGATTAAAAAAAACTAAAAATGCAACTTTGGGCCTAAAAACCTAATTTTAAATCTGAATTTTGTTCTGTAACTTCCTTAAGACTAGTTTTGACATTTCGAAGCTAGTGGAATCGAGGAATCACCTATTCGATACCCAAAATATAGAATAGTATAAAAACTCACTTTTTAACAACTTATGAAACACCCCTCATGTGATTTGGAATGTTCCATAATCGTAATTTTCATATATCTCAAAATTCGTTCGTGATTTCGAAAATATGACTTTATATTCTTGATCAAGGGGAAATATTTATTGGGGAACAGGTATAACCTGGATTTTAGAAGTCCTGTAGAGAAAAATAATTTGCTAATTTTTCAATTTCCATGTCTGTCCACACCCAGGCTGTTACGTGTCTGGTCCACTCACGCCTGGGGTGCGGACCAGTCTAATATTTTTCTCAATTTTCTTATTTCGTCCAAAGGCATAAGGGTAATAGAGGTATGCCCATTTGAACGTGAAATCACACCTACTTAGCCATTTTTCAACTCTATAGCTCACAAAACCCTCTCTAAAACCTTTCAAAGACTTAATCAAATCTTTCATTCAAATTCAAGGATTTCAAGATTAATTTTGGAACTCAAGAACCCATCTTAAGCTTCAAGTCTCCTTCAAGTTCCTTTGATGGAATTCAAGGTTTAAGGTATGTGGGTCTCCATTCATAGGTCCTTTCACCCATGGAGCCCAACCTTCTCTTTTTATGGAAATTGCATGATCTCAAGTTATATTATCTATGAGTATCTCTCATTATGAATTATGAACATAAATTATGTTGGGGTTTTATCAAGTATTAATTGATTATGCATGAATATCTATTTCAAGCTTATTCTATGAATTGCTTTTGTCTATTGAGATATGCATGATTTGAGCTATGAAACTATATGAACTATTATGAGCATTAGTGATAGATTTCAAGATAGCCTAAATGAGAGTTTTACTAGAATATTGGTAGGTTGATTTACGGTGAGTTTATTCATCTTGTTTTAATCTTGAATTGCATGATTTTGAGCAAGTATCATGAACCCACCATGTGTTTGATAAAAAGACATGAGAAGAATTCTCAAGTTATTGATAATCTATTACATGATTTACAAGTGATTTCACGATGATTAAGGGCTTTCAAGCATGTATTGAATTCATGAAAAGGATCCATGATTTTGCAAGTATCAAGTTAAGCCCTATTTCAAGAATTTTACCTCTTGGGAGCCATTCGTGTTAAAGCAAGGAATCATGTATGATTATTATCTACTCTCACATTTAAGTTAGGCTCAATACTAGAGGTCAAGCATGTTAAACGACCCCAAAAGGTGCCCAAAGTTGTACCTCAGAATGCCCAAAAATTTGATATCGTTATATCTAAAAATCCATTTGGTTTTTTCAAAACCTGACTTCATATTCTTGTTCGAGGGGTCCAAATTAGGGTGACAAGGGTCTAACCTCGATTTTAAAGCGAAGAAGTCGATTTATAAAATTGCACATAGTGCAATTTCTAGAGAGCTCTCCGCGTTGCATCCACGATGCGGAGCAGTGTAATTAGAGTTTTTGCGTCGTCTCCGCGACGTAGAGATGTGTATTTGGGCGCTGTCTTTTTTTTGGCCTGCTCAATATTTTTTCTAAGTGTTGGGACCAAATTTCCCAAGCGTGTTTTCACTTATACCTAGAATTATTTTACTCTTATATCACTCTAAACATTTCCCAAAACCCATTCCCACACTTACTTTTATTTTAATCTCAAAACCCAAGTCCCAAAATCTGCATCCGGATTTAAGAATTCTCTTCTAGCTTCAAGTCTCCATTATCAATCTTCACTAAGAACTTCTCGATAGCTAAGGTATGTGGTGTTGATTTATAGGTCCTTTCACTCATTGTGCCTAAACCCTCTTTTACTTAATATTGTGTGATTTAAAGTTGATTTTACATATGGGTCTTGCATATGAGAAATTTACTGCACAGTAATTTTAATACATGAATGTATGGTTATTTTAGCATGTTTTAAGCTTCAAATCTTGGATCTAATATTGGGATTGATGAGGGGGGTTTTAATGTGAATATCTTGGGGGTGTTGCAAGGTGTTGATTAACAGTCTTATCATTAATTTTCCTGCATGATTTCATCTCTAAATTGCATGTTCTTTTACCCCGATTACACACCCCCAAGTTGTTTGATAAAATGTCCAATTATGATTTCTTGAGGAATTGAAGGTCCAAAGCATGAGATATGATATGAATAATGTAATGATGATTATATGATGATGAAATGATGATAAAATGAGCTTATAAACATGATTATTCCTATATGAGGTATTGCAGAGCTAATGATGAAACCTATATAAAGTATTGTATAGACCATTCCCAACTCGGGGGAAAAGAGTTGGGTAACCGGATGGGGGTTTATACTCATTAACTAGGGTGATGGGTGCGATCATCACCCACCGAATAAGGGTTTACACTCATTCACTAGGGTGATGGGTGCGATCATCACCAACCTACCGAGGGGTTTATACCTTGGAGAGCTAGCTTGGTCTCATCTTCACATATGATATTCTATACAAGTATGATTTACTTAACATGTTTTACTTATGCATTGATCATACATGCCATATTGCTATGCTATGTCTATTGCCTATCTTCATGCATTTTGGATTGTGATACGTATCTATTATTGCATTGCATTCCACATACTTAGTACATTCAAACATAATAACGTATACTTTTGCCTACATGATATCACCATGTAGGAACCGGTGCCCGAGTTGATCATCCTCTTCCTCCTCCACGTGGTTAGACCGTGCTACTCTAAGCTTGTGGTGAGTCCTCCATTTCGGGGACTTCTGTTATGTTTTTTCCCTACTATCTATGTATTGAGACACTACCTTATGTTATAATTGACTATGAGGGTGAGCCCGGTTACCATGTCTTGGCCCCCGCTCTTTCTATGTTTTAGAGGTGTATGTTGGACAAGGTGTGTACTATGTATGAGCTTGACTCTTGACTTTTGACTTTGATGTTTATGCATGTTTCCCTTTGTCCCCTTTCCCTTACTTCAATTGAATATGTCTTTTTATGATTTCGCAACCAAGGATGTGTGGCGATAGGCTAAGAGGCTTGTTTGGGGTCCCTTCGGGGTCCCCATTCGCCGTGTCACGTCTAGGCCCTAGGCTTGGTTTGTGAAAAAGTTGGTATCAGAGCACTAGGTTGATATATCCTTGGAGTCCAACATATCGCGTCGATTAGAGCCCTATTCATGGTTATGAAGTGCGCCATGACTATGAATAAGAGTTTATGAGGCGTTTTAGGAAATGTTTCCCTTCTTCATGTCCTAAGTCATGCTATAGAGTTGTGATAAGTATTCTCCCCCCTAACAATTGTTCTTTGTGATGCTAGATCATACCAATAACTATAGGAAAGTGGGCCCAAACTCCCAAGGAGCAACCTACCAAAGGTGAGCTCCGGAATGCCTTACTATGCTTGCCCAAGTCGTGGCCAATCAAGTTCAAAAAGGGCCCCAAGCCCCTCAAGCTACTACCCCAGGAGCTAGGGTAAGGGATTTCATGAGGATTAATCCTCCGGTTTTCCATGGGTCGAAGGTGGATGAAGATCCACAAAAGTTTATTGATGAAATCTACAAAATCTTGTCTATTATGGGTGTGGGGATAAATGAGAAGGCGGAGTTGGCAGCATACCAACTCAAGAGGGTGGCCCAAATTTGGTTTTACTAATGGAGAGGTGAGAAATGTAATGGCTATGTGGTGCTTTGGGAGGAATTCAAGTTGGCCTTCCTTAGTCGGTTCTTCCTTCTTGAGCTTAGATAAGCGAAGTTGGTTGAATTTATGAACTTGAAGCAACGTGGTATGAGTATGAGGGAGTATTACCTCAAATTTTACAAAATCTCAAAGTATGTTCCTAACTTGATGGCCGATTCAAGGTCAAGAATGAATAAGTTTGTTATGGGGTTCTTTGATTTGGTAAGTGAAGAGTGCCGATCCGCAATGCTTATTATTGACATGGACTTGCCTCGGTTGATGACATATGCTGAGCAAATGGAAGAAGAAAAGTTGAGAAAGAGGAGAGACCATGAGGCCAAGAGAGCCCGCCTTGAGGGCATTTACCAAAGGGATGCTAGATTTCAAGGCCCGAGGCCTTCTCATGTTACTAATAGGGGGTTTGCCAATGACTTCCCTAAACCTCAAGGTAATCTTGGTGGTGTGTCTCCTATTGAGACGTGTCGTAGGTGTGGAGAGGGTCATAAGGGCCCATGTCTAAAGGGTACCAATACATGTTTTGATTGTGGGGAGCTTGGTCACAAGAGGGTTGAGTGTCCAAGGAACCGTGGTAAGGTTCGGGTACAAATGTGGCCCCATTGGGTAGAGGTGGCCCCCAAGGTGGTGCCCCAAGGCACAATCACTTTTATGCTCTACATGGGAGGAAAAGGGTTGGTGAGGCCCCCTATGTTATTACCGGTATGTTGGAAATGTTTGATGTTGATGTATATGATTTGATTGATCTGGGTGTCACCCTTTCCTTTGTTACCCCCTTTGTTGCTAAAAAGTTTCATGTTGAGTCAGAGTTGTTGCATGAGTCATATGAAGTGTCTAATCATATTGGTGCATCTATTGTTGCTATTATGGTGTATACGAATTGTCCGATTTGCATATTGCATAAAATCCTACCTTGTGATCTTATTGAATTAGACATGGTTGATTATGTTATTCTTGGGATGGATTGGTTGCATGCATACTATGCTTCTATTGATTGTAGAACCCATAGGTTAAAGTTTCAATTTCCTAATAAACCCATCCTTTAGTGGAAAGGTCATGATGTGGTAGTGAGGGGCAGGGTCATCTCATGCATTAAAGCCCAAAGGTCGATTTTCAAGGTGTGTTTGTATCATCTTGTGAGAGTCAAAGATGTGGAGTCCAAAGTCCCTTCCATTGAGTCGGTTCCGATTGTGGATGAGTTTCTTGATGTCTTTTCAAATGACCTTCTCGGTGTCCCACCCAAAAAGGAGGTAGATTTTGGTATAGATCTCCTTCCCAACACCTAACCTATCTCCATTCCGCTTTACCGTATGGCCCCGGTAGAGCTGAAGGAGTTAAAGGAGCAATTGAAGAATTTGTTGGAGAAGAGGTTTATTAGACCTAGCTAATCCCCTTGGGATGCACCAGTGTTATTTGTAAAGAAAAAGGATGGGTCACTTAGAATGTGCATGGACTACCGACAACTCAGTAGGGTCACTATAAAGAATAGATTTCCTCTTCTAAGGATTGATGACTTGTTTGACCAATTGCAAGGAGCTAGGTTTTTCTCTAAGATTGATCTTCGATCTGGATACCATCAAGTGAGGGTGAGGGAGTGTGATATTCCCAAGATGGTCTTCTGGACTAGATATGGGCATTATGAATTTGTGGTGATGTCCTTTGGGTTGACTAATGCACCGGCCATTTTCATGGACCTAATGAATAGAATCTTCAAGACCTACCTTGATTCCTTTGTAGTGGTCTTCATTGATGATATTTTGATGAGTTCTCATAGTAGGGAAGAGCATATGGGTCATTTGAGGGTTGTGTTGCAAAGGTTAAGGGAGGAGAGATTGTATGCTAAATATGATAAGTGTGAATTTTTGGTTGAAGGAGGTTGTATTCTTGGGTCATGTGGTGTCCGGGGATGGCATAAAAGTGGATCCTAAGAAAACCGATGTGATTAGGAATTAGCCTAAACCATTGACCCCATCGGATATTAGGAGTTTCTTCGGCCTTGCGGGTTACTATAGAAGGTTTGTGAGTGGATTCTCCTCTATTACTTGTCATATGACAAAATTGACTCAAAGAAGGTGAAGTTTGTGTAGACTGATGAGTGTGAGAAAAGCTTCCAAACATTGAAACATAAACTTGCGTCTACTCCTATATTGTCTCTAACATATGGGTTTGAGAGTTTTATTGTGTATTGTGATGTATCTAGAGTTGGTTTGGGTTGTGTACTAATGCAAAATAGTAAGGTCATAGCCTATGCTTCTAGGCAACTCAAGGTGCATGAAAAGAACTATCCTACCCATGATCTTGAATTAGCCGCCATGGTGCTTACATTAAAGATTTGGCGACATTATTTCTATGGGGTGCATGTTGATGTCTTCACCGACCATAAGAGCCTTGAATAT
>JAPFFP010044627.1:0-12261 GCA_026153255.1 Solanum medicagineum | reverse complement strand
ATCGCTGAACAAGTCAAATGCTAATAATAGAATGCAAGTGCCCTCACAGAAAGAATTTTCATTTTTGACACTCAATTATGATTTCAAAATTTAGCTTTGGGACTGTGCAAACACACTCACTCTCACAAAAGATGTTCATGCACAATGACTAATTCCATAAACTTTCCCCTATACTCACGACTCAGATTTCAACTAACTAGACTAGGATCACTTTAGGACTTTTTAGGCTTGTAATGTAGGCTCAGGGGCTTTGGTATGTCATTTTGGAAAAAATAGTGATTAAAAGCCATCCTTGAACTACGTTTTTCATCAAATTTCACCTTACCAACTCCAATATTTTCACTTATCCTCCCTTTTTCCACATTCAAGCTTTTTCGGGTATTTTCTTCTCATTTTTCAGCTTTTGCCTCATTTTTAGACTTCATTTTTCTTTTTACGCTCAATGTAAGGCATTCTATTTCTTTTTCTTGCACCCTGTACATGATTTTGTTCATTTTCTCCTCATTCTCAACTCACCACCTTATTTTGTGATTTTACCCTGACACTGACCACCTTCAACTTAGGCTCTTAGCCTATATTGAAGTACATAATATCTATCCCCTGGACCAGGGCCACTTTTGGTAGTCACCCTCAACTTAGGCTTTTTGCCTCAATCAAGGTTCATAATGCTCAAGGATAGACCAGGGCCAGTTTCCAGATTTTCACTAGAGAATGTTAGGCTAATTAGGTATTTTTGAAAGAATTGGTACATGTAAGACCCAAATATTTGGAACAAGGGATAAAATTTCATTTGGTTGGTCAATTTTAGGCTAAAGTAGACTAATTAAAGAACAAAGGTCGAAGATCCTTCCTATTCCATTCAATCTAGAATCTAACTCAGAGTAAGAGGGCAAGTTCTGAATTAGCACAAAATGCACGAATCGAGCAAAGTAAGCTCACAATCACCTGACATTGCATACATCATCAACAAAAGACTCACAGGTCATGCTTCATGTCTCAATTACCCTCACTTATCAGAAAAACTATTGCCAAATACCCAAACATTCAGGATATCTATTTAGCTACTAATCAAAAAGTTTTGGTGGGTACAAATTTTTCAAAACAAAACATAAAAATATGCTATATGACATAAGTATTAGTACTATATGCTATAGATATTATCGAAACATCCTAAACGTGCTGGTTCTACATACATGAAATATTTACAAGGAAAAAGTACATTGGTAAGAAAACCTCAGGATCAAAATGTGGGGTAGTTATGGACCATAAGCTACTTATACTTCACTGAGGCCATAACTACCTACCACACCCTATCAAAAAAATTGTGTATTATCTCCAACGCACCACATTAAGCAAAAAAAGAGAATAAGTAGGGGTTAAAAACATATCTCGGTGCATAAGCGACATGATCCACCTTGGATTGCCTCCCAAACAGTGCCTGATTTATTATCGCGGCACAACATAGATATCATGAGTACTCAGACTTCCTTACAATCCCATTCTTCAACCGTCTTGATCTCTTCCACATTTCAAAGGTATGGCTTAACTCTTTGGCCATTTACTCTGAAAGTACCTCCATTTTGTCTCTCCGATTCAATGGCCTCCTGATCAAAGATGTGTGCTACCTGAAAGGGTCCCAACCATTTGGATTTGAGCTTCTTGAGGAACAACTTTAGTCTGGAATTGAAGAGTAGCACCAAGTCCCCTGGTGTGAAATGGCGGTTTTCTATGTGATGATCATGTTGTAATTTCATTTTTTGCTTATACAAGGCTGAGCTCTCATATGCTTTCAATCGAAATTCATCAAGCTCATTGAGTTGGCTCAATAGAGATGGATACATCATTCCAATCTAGATTCAACTTCTTCACTGCCCATATTGCTTTACGCTCTAGTTCCACTAGCAAATGACATGCCTTCTCAAAAGACAAGTTGATATGGGGACATGCCTATAAGGGTCATGAATGTAGTCTGGTATGCCCATAATGAATCATCCAGCTTCGATGACCAATTTGTTTGGTTTGGATTCACAATCTTAGATAAAATCTATTTAATTTCCTTATTTGACACTTCTACTTGCCCACTTGTTTGGGGATGATAAGGCGTCACCACCCTATGTTACACTCCATAATTTTCAAGAAGAGCTTTAAAAAGTCTATTGCAGAAATGAGAATCTCCGTCATTGATGATAGTCCAAGGAGTACTTAATCACGAGAAGATGTTCCTTTTCAGGAATGCTAGTAGAGCCATGGCCTCCACCTACTTTGATAAATAATCCACAACAACTAAGATGTACTTGTTTCCATGTGAGCTAATAAATGGTCCCATGAAATCTATCTCCCACATATCAAAAGACTCAATCAACAAAAGAGGATTTTGAGGGAGCTCATGCTTGCGAGTAACCCCACCTTCTCTTTGGCGCCTATCACAAGCTTTGGCATAGTCATAGGCATCTTGGTGGATGTGCCTAATAATGCCCACATTGTAAAATCTTGTGGGCTGTTCGAATCCCACTATGATGTCCACTCACCAATGACGAGTGGCATGCCTCACATGAATAATCCCATCAGCACATACACGAAATAAATATGGGTCATCCCAAAAGAACTTCTTCACATCATGCATAAACTTTCGATGTTAGTATTTAAGTCGGGCGACACGATATCACTCACCAAGTAATTTGCATAATTTGCAAACCAAGGTATTAGATCATGCAATGAACCCAACACTCTCTCATCAGGGAAGGAATCATTTTTCGCCAATCCATCATCAAATTTCATCATTTCCCTATCTTCCAATCTGGATAGTTGATCTGCAACTCGATTCTCTGTCCCTTTTCTGGCAATGACATCAAAGTTGAACTCTTGAAAGAGAAGCACCCTTTTTATCAACCCTGGTTTCACATCCTTTTTAGCCATCAAATATTTAAGTGTTGAGTGGTTTGTATGCACCACCACTTTGGCTCCCAACAGATATGATCTGAACTTTTAAAAATGCGAAGACCAATGCAAGTAACTCTTGTTCTATGACAGTGAAATTCTTCTGGGCCATATTTAGGACTTTGCTGGCATAATATATGGGATGTATATCTTCTTCTTGCGCTGTCCCAATACCACACCTAGAGCAACCTAACTTGCATGACACATGATTTCAAAGGGCTTGGACTAGTTTGTAGCCACAATAATTGATGCTGAGATCAACCTATCTTTAACTCTTCAAAGGCTTGCATATATGCATCATCAAACAAAAAATTAGCATCTTTCTCCAATAACTTACACAATGGGTGTAAAGTTTTAGAGAAGTCTTTTATGAACCTCTGATAGAATCCTGCTTGTCCCAAGAAACTCCTCACACCTTTTACTGAGATGGGTGGTGGAAGCTTCTCAATCACCTCAACTTTAGCTTTGTCGACCTCAATGCCTTTAATAGATATCCTGTGGCTTAACACAATACCCTCTTTCACCATGAAATGACACTTTTCCCAGTTTAGTACCATATGACTTTCTACATATCTTTGTAACATGTCATGTAGTTGTGCCAAGCAATCCTCAAATGAGTTTCCAACCACACTAAAGTCATCCATGAATTCTTCAATAGTTGTCTCCAACATTTCTGAGAAGATGGACATCATGCATCTTTGAAATGTTGCTAGGGCATTCAACAACCCAAATGGCATCCTCTTAAATGTGCAGGTGCCATAGGGGCATGTAAATGTGGTCTTCTACTGATCTTCTAGAGCAATGATGATCTGGTTATAGCCAAAACACCCATCGAGAAAACATTACTAGCCTTATTTTGCTAGTCTGTCAAGCATTTGATCCATGAATGGCATAGGAAAGTGGTCCTTCTTTGTCGAGGCATTGAACTTTTTGTAATCTTGCACACCCTCCATCATGTGAATGTTCCTATAGGGATCAATTCATTGTTAGCATTAGGCAGCATTGTGATACCCCATTTCTTTGGAACACACTGCACCAGACTCACCTATTTACTATCGGCGATTGAGTAGAAACCTCCTGCGTCCAACCATTTAAATGATCTCTTTTCGAACAACCTCATGCATAGGAGGGTTTAGACGCCTTTGATACTCAATGTCGGCTTGTAGTCCTTGACTAACTGGATTTTATGTGCACATACCCCAGGAGGGATACCAATTATGTCTGCAATAGTATATCTAATGGCCTACTTAAATTGTTTGAGCATTGTTACAAGGGCATCCGCTTGCTCATTAGTCAAATCTGCAGCTATTATGATCTGTAAAGTGTTGTTGACTCCCCAAAAATGCATACTTCAAATATGCTGGAAGTTCTTTCAATTCTAACACCGGTGGGTCTTCTATGGAGGGCTTTATGGGTGGTGACTCCCTATTCAACAAGTATAGCTCTAGTTTAGTTTGGCATCTAGGACCAAAAGACACCCCAAGAGCATTTACTATTTCCTTATAGTCTAGGATACCATCATTGTCGAAGTTCATCAATACTGCCTCTAAAGTGTAAAAACTACTCTTATATAATGTGGTACCTCTGGCTCATCATCATCAATAGTCTCGATAACTGAAACCACTCTCACATCATTATCCTTCCTTGCTTGTTGGCACACATTGAACACGACCTCATTCTTCCCAAATTTGAACTTGAGTAGACCTTTCTCCATATCAACCAAGTGCGACCGATAGCTAAGAAAGGCCTTCCCAAAATAATAGGAACTTCAAAATCAACCTCATAATCAACAATCACAAAATTTGCAGGGAATATGTATTTTTCAACCTTTACCAGCATATCATAGAGTATCCCCAAAAGTTTCTTCACAGTTCTAACCGCCATCAATAACCTCATGTTAGTTGGAACAGGGGCACCCAAACGAAGCTTCTTATAAACCGCAAGAGGCATCAAATTGATACTTGCACCTAAATCATATAGTGCCCTTGTGAACTCTACATCTCCTATAGTGCAAGGTATAGTGAAAGCACCTGGGTCTTCACGCTTTTGAACCAAGGACTTAGTAATGATAGTACTGTAATGTTAAAGCTCTTGAGAAAGCTTCGGGCTCACTGTGTGCTTTCTAGTAACCAAATCCTTCATATATTTTGCATACATATTGTTTTCTCCAAAGCTTCAATAAGAGGGATGTTGATGGATAGTTGCTTAAGCATAGAGAGTAAGTGTTTGAACTTGCCTTCCTCCTCCCTCCTTTTGTCACGACCCAAGCCTAGGGCCCAGACGTGAAAGGGCGCAAGGGGAACCAGAAGAGATCCCAAGCAAACCTCATAGCACATCATTACATATCCTTGGTCACGGAAGTAATAAAATAGCAACAAAAGAGTAGAAATAGGGATATTTGGGCATAGGGTATGCGTTAGTACATTTGAATGTACTAAGTATGTAGGATGCAATGCAACAAGTGATAAGCACCATAATCAAAATGCATAACATAGACTATGAATAAGCATATAGCAATATGTCATGTATGAATGATGCTTGAAGTAAACCATACTTATATAGAACATAATCCATGTGTAAGGAGAGACCACTGTAGTAAATATTCAAGGCCTACCACCTCGTTGGAGAGGCACATGAGGTACAAACCCCTTTATGTGGTTGATGAGGTACAAAGCCCCTAACATGGTTGATGAGGTACAAACCCCCTAACAACAAACCCCCTAACAAGGTTATCAAGGTGCAAACCCCTCGACATGGTTGTACTAGCCTGCGACCTCTCGAGCTAGGTGATCGAGGTACAAACCTCATAACAAGGTTACCCAGGCCTAAAACCTCCCGAGTGAGGCTTGGTCATTTTTGCCACACCATAGAGATAATATCATATACATACATTTCTTTCATCATCATATAGTCATTCAACTCATAAGACATGCATTAGACCTTCAATTCCTCAAGAAATCACAAAAACGTACATTTTATCAAACATTTGGCGGGTGTGTAGTGCTGTTGTAAAACAATGCATTTCAAAAGTCGAATAATGCTGGAAAATTCAATGTAAAGCTATAAATAGATACTTGGTAATATCCTCAAGCAATATACATCAAAACCCTTCATTAGTCTCATAATAGACCTTAGATTTATAGCTCAAAACATGAATCAACCATAATTTCATGAAACCCCAACATAGTGTGCAGTGAAATTCAAAATAGATAAGACCCACGAGTAAATCAACTTTAAATCATGCAACTTTAGGTAAAAGAGAGCTTGGGTATTATGGGTGAAAGGAACCTATGAAAGAAACCCATATGCCTTGACTTTGCAGAATCCTTGAAAAAGATTGGAGATGAAGACTTGAAGCTTGAATGAAACCTTGTGATCTAGATGAGTTTTGAAAATTGAATTTAGGAGAGTAATATGAGGCTAAGTGTTTGAGTGAGTACTTGGGAATGTGTTAAATTATATGAGGGTGAAATATGTCTAAGTATAGGTATTTTCATGTTTGGGAATACTTAGGTCCAAGACCCAAAGGCCTTGGACCGGATAAGAAAAAAATGCAAAAAATACACTGTGGTGCACCCTTGGCCCGTCGCATCAGGGGTGCGGATCATCTCTGGAAATCGCATTTTTGTGATTTTCAAATTCTGCTACGGTCTCACTTAAATCGGGTTAGACCCATTTTCCACTCAAGACCCCCTGAACAATAATATGAAGTCGAATTTTTGATATCATGCACGAATTTTGAGATATATGAAAATTAAGATTCTGACCATTTATGAGACACATTTTTGGGCACTTTTTGAGGTCATTTCACTTTATGAGTCTTTAAGGGAAAAGAGGAGGAGACCTTGGGACGGGCTTATACTTCTGTTGCTTTTTACCTACCTCACTCACCCAATATTTGACACAATCATCCCCTTCAACACATCCTTATCTGCAACAATTTTCTCACGAACATCTTCTACCACAATTGGCATAGGAGGATCAATGGTACTCTTACCACCTCTAGTAGTAACCACCATAAATTGCCCTTCATTCTTTGGTTTTTGAACTGTGCTGCTAGGCAATGTACCCTTTTGACGCTGATTCAACTAAGTTGACACTTGACCAAATTATTGCTCAAGCTGTTTAATAACCACAAAATAAGACTCTATCTTTTGATTAATGCTTGAAATATTGAATTTCATGCTCATTAGAGTTTCATCTTGTGTATCGTCCTTCTTTAACAAATGATCAAGTATCTCCTCAATTCTAAAATTTCTTGTGCTGGTGTTTCGGTTATGTGGTGGCACATATGGACCATTTCTGAAACCATCTCTTCTACCCTAATCTGCTTCTGAACCCCTATTCATCTCATAATAATAACCTCGATTGTCTCTATAAGCTCCATCTCTAACGTAGTTCTGACCTTGGTTTCCTTGAACTTGGTACCAATAGTCCTGTTTGGACCCTTGGGCAGTGGTCTAAAACTCTCGCCTGATCATTCACAAAACAAGCATCCTCCTCAAAATAAGACTCCTTATATATAGGCGCACGTAGTGATGGGTGAACTATCGCATTCACTCTTTCCTGATTTTGCTTGATCACGACATCCATCCTTGTGCGAAGTTGAGCAAGTAGTTGCACAATCTCCTCATTGATCTTGGCTTGCTCTGAACTATCATTGACAACACATGAACTCCTCATAGAAGCTCTATCCCATTGTCCCCATGCACGACTCATCTTGACCACTTTCTCTATACAGTCGACAATCCTTGCAAATAGTTGATCTAAAAACAGGCTCCCTGTAATGGTGTCAGCACATGCTTGACTATTCTCATCAAGGGCACAGTAAAAGATGTCCACCAAGGCATATCAACTATCTTATGGTCATGGACACTCCTCAAATACTTAGTAAACCGCTCCCATGTAATGCTAACTGAATCACCAGGAAGTTTCTCAAAGTTGTTGATATGATCCTTTAACTTAAGCTTCTTCGATCTAGGGAAGTACCTCTCCAACATGGCCTCTTGAAAATCTGCACAACTAATGATTGAACTCTGTGGGAGCTCAGATGGCCATAATGTAACATTGCTCGTAAGAGATAATGGAAAAACATGAAGTCCCACAGCATCCATAGACAGATTTTGTGTCCCCATCACACTCTTACAGACAAATGCCACATTGTGCAATTAGCTATATGGATCCTCTGATGGTAGGCCCTAAAATAATCCACGGTTTTACAACATTTGAAGTAACCCACTAGAAATTGTGAACTTTGTGTCAGCTGGTATTGGTGGCAACACAATACCACCGGTCATATCCGTAGCCATAGGGTTTAACTTATATAGATTCCACCGATAAGCATTGTCATTGAAATTTTGAGGCTATGAAATATTCTCAAAATGAGGTGGATTGTCATTCTGATCATCATCATTAACATTCTGATTCAAGGCTGCAATACCCACGATGTTAGCATTTTCTTGGGCCATTTTCTTGTAATTCTTTGGATCTCTGGATTAAGTGGTTAAGGGATTGCCTTGACTCCTAGTGTTTGGCGTACACTACTAGTATTTTTTACAAAGAAACAAAAACAAAAACAAAAGTAAAATACAAGGGAAGTAAAGATTAATACTTGAATTATAATTACTACTGAATTCAGTTAAGTCTAGCCTTATTCTCCGGCGCCATAATCATTGATTACGCCCAAGTTATACCTCTCTTTTCGGCGATAAAGCGGTCATTCTCAAATATATAGTTTATCCAAGGTTAGGCTCGAATCCTGTAGAGAATACCGAGACTTACAACGAATACACCAATATGCAATACAAGTAATTAACAACTCAATTCCCCAAAGGAGGGGGAGTTTCAATATTCAATAAGAAAATAAACTAAACTAACTAACATAAGAGACAATAAATAATGGGGAGCAACTTGGGAGTGGTGTTCCCCATGATTCACCAACTCAATATCCCAGGCAACCCAATTCTTGACTAGAGTATAACTTGTAGGACGGTAATTTAAGCTCACCAAGCCCTTAGGTCGAAGGTGAGAGACGAATTTCACTATGTGACTTGGTTCATCTCCATAGTGTGCAAGAATAACCATTACCCATAGTCCTAGTCAACCTCCCCTTGGTCTACTTGAGTTGATTAGATGAGAAAACATCATCAAATCCTGTTAATCAATCTCTTTTCCTATTCATTACCACTTGGATTGGGAAGGTAACACTAGGCAAGTTCTAATGTTGTCCACCACTAAAAAATATGCAAAACAAAGAGAACTGATTAATACATGCAAATACCTATTCCAAGAATTGCAAATTATTCGGGTTTCTTTGGTTAGATCTTCATGGTTCCCACAACCCCAAATTGTGGATTTAGCTACTCATACTATGGGTAGATGAAGAAATTATGAATTGAGAAAACATAATTGAACACTCATCCAATAGAATTAAAGAATAAGTAAATCCAAAATTAATTGAGAATCACAAGATTTAAAGATTCAATTAATGCACAAGTGTATTCTCCTCCAAAATTGATGTCTCCAAGTATGAAACCCTAAAAGCACTAACTAATGATGTTCTCTACTGTACTCCACTAATAATGACCTTAAAATTACTATTTATAGCATCTAAAAACAAGTCCTTGAAAAAGAGAAAAACTCATCGGCGGCTTTCTATGACAGGCATTTATGACTCGTAAACTGATTTACTAGTCGTAATTCGGGTATCATATTCAGATCTTGAGATCTTTGACTTCAATTCTATGAATCCACTTTATGAGTCATACTGATTCACGACTTGTATTGCACTCTTGTAGACTTCATCTGCATCAACTGATCCTTCACTAGAATTCTTCACGAAACCTCTCTATACGACTCATGGAGTCATCTATGGCTCGTATTGAGGTCTCATATAGCTGAATTTCAAATCTCATCTTTCACTAGATACCTTCATGAAACCAACTCTACAACTCATAAAGGGCCTTGTAAACCATCAAAAACTAGAAGTGTTTGTAATTTTTCCCTATAATTATGCCAACATGCTTTCCTGAAAACTAAGCACAAAAAACACATAAAAATCATAAATATCGCATTGAGAACACACAAAATCCTATATTTTAAGCATCAAATGTGCTATAGTTTGACTGCACATCACTTGGCTAACCTATTCAAGCAATATGTCTTTAACTTATAGTTGGGCAATAATCGAGCCATATGAATCAAGTGCAATATAAACGTTCATGGCTCTTAACTCAAGAAGCAAAGGCAATAGACTCAAGGATAGGATTGCAAAGGCTTTGAAAATTTAGGCATCGATGAGTCCATATTTCGAACTCATTTTGAGGATAAATTACAAGGAAACATTGCGCTTATTATGCTATAAATTCGAACTTCTTAAAAATATGCATGTGCTATGATAGGAAATGAGATTAAAAGTGCACAAATGGATAATACTTGGTGAAATCTTGGAAAGTGGGTAAAAGTGCACAAAGGCAGAGAAAAGCGGTGTCGCCAACATGCTTGGCAATCTTTCGAAAACTTAGGGAGATCTCTTATCTATTGTAGCAACCAAGGTTTCAGGTCATGTCAAGAAGTCAATCAAATTCGATGTGGCAAAGAACATTTGGTAATTTGTCAAATTGTACATGTGACCGCCTAAAGTTATAGCACCTAAAGGCCCAAAACACCGATAAGAAGGTGATAGGATAGATATTTTGGTGCATTGCGAAAGTGGATAGGCAAACCAAAGATTCATCATCTAATGTTGTGAAGAGAAAGGCTTAAAAAGATGCACAAGATAGTGGTCAAGTACACATTCAGCGCATCGTCGGAGTGCTCGGTGATGGTCGACCTTGACTGTCGAATGACATTTCGTGGTACAAACTTTCACTCATTTGCATGGAATATATAAGAAATTTTAAAAAGGAAATTGTACATCATCTATTCATACCATATCAGAACAATTAGTTTTTTATAGTAGTACGTACAACTTTCCTCTTAGAGTACAAGGAGAGTTAGGATTTTGAAGCTTTTGGACATCAAATTAGAGAAGATTGACTGGTGATAATCAACTAATTTGTTCTCAATCTTGTTACCCTTGACTTCTGCTACTATGTATTGTATTCAGTCTTTAATTTCTAGTATGTATGGTTAAAACCCCCATGTTGGGGGTATGCTATTGATATTGGTCTTTGATTTATTTATTGGTTCCATGATATCTTGACTTATCTATAGTTGATTTAGGTGAATGTATATCCATTCCTATGTTTAATCTATACTTTCAAGGTTGCAAACTTGGGATTTTACTTTATATCTCATATTGTTGCCTTAGTCGGAACTATTAGAGTGTGGAATGGATATAATGGCTGGAAACCTCTTGGGGTTTTAGTTGAAGTCCCCAGCCATAGATTTAATGACCAAGGGATTAGGGGTTATCTGAGATTTCTTTGGCCAATCATGCCCTCGATGGTCAGCATTCTTATGAAACAACCCAAAAAGTGCCCAAAAATGTGCCTCGAAAATTCTCGAAATTTTAATTTTCATATATCATAAAATCCATGCATTATTTCAGAAATCTGACTTCATATTCATGTTCAGGGGATCAAAAGTAGGGGGAGAAGGGTCTAACCCTGATTTTAGAGCAAACGATTCACAATTTAAAAATTCAAAGTGACGTACTCTAGTGGCTTCTCTGCGTCTAGGGCGCGACGAGCCCTAGTGTATTTTCTGTCGAGTTTTTAATTTTTGGTCCAAGACTTTTAAGTCTTGGGCCTAAGCATTTCCACATGAGAATACACCTATTCTTAGCATTATTTCACCCACATATCACCCAAAACATTTTCTAATACTCATTTAAACCCTTAGTCCTATATTTCTCTCAAGATTCTTGTCTCAAACCCTCATCCGAATTTCAAGGTTCTCCTTCAAGCTTAAAGTCTCCATCTCCAATCTTGACCAAGCGTTTATCCAAAGCTATGGTATGTAGGTTTTAGCCATTGAGTCCTTCCACTCATGGTGCCCTAATGTCTTTTTTTACTTAATTTACATGATTTAAAGTTGATTTTACAAATGGGTTTACTAGTATGAAAATGTCTTTGAACTATGCTAAAGCTATGTAAATTTTTGATTATTTTGCTATGTTTTGAGCTATAAATCTTAGATATATTGTAAGATTTGATGTATATTGCTTGAGGGTGTTGCAAGGTGTTGATTGATGGTTTTACATTCGATTTTCGCGCATGATTTCATCTCTAAATTGCATGGTCTCGACAGCTAATGCGTTCCACTTATTGAACAGGGTTCTATGGTCGGTCCGTGACCCCTGGATGCCGAAGGCGTCCTTGG
>JAPFFP010044626.1:0-12261 GCA_026153255.1 Solanum medicagineum | reverse complement strand
GTGCCCATGGCGTGTTGCGACCAGGGGCGTGGATGGCCACTGAAAATTGACTATTTGCAAAATTATTTTTCGCTATGAGTCATCTAAATTCCGCGTTATAACCATTTCCCGTTTCGCCCCCTGATCGAGAATATGAAGTCGGATTTTCGATATCATGCACAGATTTTGTGATATATGGAAATTATGATTATGGGCATTTTCGAAGAACATTTTGGGGCATTTCAATATCTCCCCCTTGGGACCATTCATCCCAGATGTCAAAGAAACAAGCATAAGAGATGTAATCATTAAGATTTTAGCCTGACATGAATGCAAAAACTCATTTAGACATCATTTTATAAAATCTCAACATGAATGTCAAAAATTACCATAGACTTGTGAACATAAACATGAAGGCATGCAAAATGAAATAAGGGCTGAAACTTAAGACTTCAAGTCATATAGGGGACTTAAATTAGTACCTTCGGGTTGAGTAGACTGGAAGAGATATGGATATCGCTTTCTCATGCCCTCCTGGGCTTCCAATGTGGCACTTTCAACTTGTTGGTTCCTCCATAGGAGCTTGATGGAAGCTACATCTTTGTTTCTCAACCTCTTCACTTGTCTATCCAAAATCTCCACCAAGACCTCCTCATAAGTCAATTTATCTTCTACAACATCCACAATTTCCAAGGGAACTATAGCACTTGGGTCACCCACGTACTTTCTCAACATGGATACATGGAAGACCGGATGAACCATGTTCATTTCCATAGGCATCTCCATGTCATATGCAACCTTACCAACTCTCATCAAAACATTATAAGGATCGACAAACCTTTGACTTAACTTCCCTTTCATGCCAAATCAGAGCATACCCTTCATGGGTGAGATTTTCAAGTGAACCCAATCATTAACCTTAAACTCAAGATCTCTTTGCCTCACATCGGAGTAGGACTTTTGTCTACATTGGGCTATTTTCAATCTCTCCCTTATCAACCTCACCTTCTCCAAGGCTTCCATGACTATATCTGGACCTTGCAAAGCCATTTTTCCCCACTTCAAATCACCCAACCAGGATCGACAATGCCTACCATAAAGATCTTCAAAAGGACATACTAATGCTTGAGCGGTAGCTATTGTTGTAAGAAAATTCAATGAGTGGAAGATGTTCATCCCAACTACCATTAAACTCCAAAACACAAGCTCTAAGCATATCCTCAAGAGTTTGGATAGTCCTCTCAGCTTGACCATCCATTTGAGGATAAAAGGTCGTGCTAAGGTTAACCTTAGTTCCAAAACCTCTTTGAAAGAACCTCCAAAAGTGAGAATTGAATTGAGCACCATGATCCGAAATGATAGAAAAGGGAACCCTATGCAGTCTAACCAACTCATGTGTATACAACTTGACCTAATCTTCGGCACCATAAGTGGTTTTGACCGATACGAAGTGAGGAGACTTTGTCATTTTATCTAAAACAAATTAAATAGAGTCAAAATGTCTCCTAGACTTAGGTAACCCAACCACAAAACCCATGTTGATCTCTTCCTACTTCTATGTAGGAATCTCTATCTCTTGGGTTAGGCCACCCGACCTCTGATTTTCGGCTATCACTTGTCTGCAATTGTGACATCCGGATATGAACTTGGCAAAGTCTCTCTTCATACCACCCCACCAATACACTTCCCTCAAGTCTCTATACATCTTTGTAGAACCGGGATGAATGGAATTGGATGAATTATGGGCCTCCTTCATGATCAATTCTTTCAAACAATCCACATTAGGCACACACAATCTACCTTGGTACCTAAGGGAACCATCTCCCCCTTGGGAGAAAACCACTACTTTACCATCTCTCACCATAGCCTTCAACTCTAGCAAGGCGGGGTCAAGACCTTGTTTTGCCTTTACCTCTTCTATCAGGGATGATTCAGAACTGTCAACAACAACTACACCACCATCGTCGACTTCATCCAACCTAACTTGCAATCTAGCCAATCGGTGAACCTCTCTAGCTACCTCTTTGCCACCATAACCAACATGTACTAGACTACCCTTAGACACCCTACTTAAAACACAGGCCACAACATTAGCTTTGGCAGGATGGTAATGCACACTCATATCATAATCTTTAATTCGCTCTAACCACCTTCTTTATCTCAAGTTAAGATCTTTTTGAGTGAACACATATTGGAGACTCTTGTGTTTAGTAATTACTTTAACATGAACCCCATAGAAGTAGTGACGCAAAATTTTAAAAGCAAATACCACGGCCGCCAATTCAAGATCATGGGTGGGATAATTCTTCTCATGCACCTTAAGTTGTCTAGAGGCATATGCTATGATCTTAACACTTTGCATCAAAACACACCCCAAACCAATTTTTGAGGCATCACAGTATACAACTGTCACGACCCAAGCACATTTTTGAGGCATTTTTGGAAATTATGATTATGGGCATTTCCGAAGCACATTTTTAGGCGATTTTGGGGCGTTTCGATATATCCCCCTTGGGAACATTCATCCCCGAATATCAAAGAACCGCACATAAGAGAAGCAATCATGAATATTTCAGCTCAATAGAAATACAACAAATGCATAAAAACATCATTTTCAAAAATTTCAACATAAGTGTCAAACATCAGCATGAACTTGTCAACATAAACATAAATGCATGAATTATGACATAATGGCTGAAACTTAAGACTTGAACTCATATAGGGGACTTAAATTAATACCTTAGGCTTGAGTACAGTAGAAGAGATATGGATATCCCTTTCTCATGTTCGTCTCAGCTTCCCATGTGGCACTTTCAACTTGTTGGTTCCTCCAAAGGACCTTGATGGAAGGTACATCCTTGTTTCTCAACCTCTTTACTTGTCTATCCAAAATCTCCACCGGGACCTCCTCATAAGTCAATTTGTCCTATACAAAGCCCACAACATCCAAGGGCACTATAGCACTGGGGTCACCCACACATTTCCTCAACATTAACACATGGAAGGCAGGATAAACCACATTCATATAAATGGGCAACTCCAAATCATAGACCATCTTATCAATCCTCCTCAACAATCTATAAGGACCCATAAAATTTTGGGCTTAACTTTCCCTTCTTGCAAAATCAAACCACACCCTTCATAGTTGTGACTTTCAAGTAAACCCAATCACCCACCTTAAACTCAAGATCTCTTTTCCTCACATCGAAATAGGACTTTTTTCTACTTTGGGCTATTTTCAATCTCTCCCTAATGAACCTAACCTTCTCCATGGCTTCCATGACCGAATCTGGACCTAGCAAGGCCATTTCCCCCACTTCAAACTACGTAATTGGTATTCTATAATGCCGACCATTAAGATCTTCAAAAAGATCCATAACAATACTTGAGTGGTAGCTATTGTCGTAAGCAAACTCAATGAGTGGAAGATGTTAATCCCAACAACCCTTAAATCCAAAATACAAGCTCTAAGCATATCCTCAAGGGTTTAAATAGTCCTCTCAGCTTGACCATCTGTTTGAGGTGAAAGGTCGTGGTAAGCTTAACCTTGCTGCCAAAACCTCTGTGGAAAGACCTCCAAAAGTGAGAAGGTGAATTGAGCACCACAATCCGAAATGATATACAAGGGTACCCCATGCAATCTAACCAACTCATGTATATACAACTTGGCATAATCTTTGCCACCATAGATAGCTTTGACTTGTAGGGAGTGAGCCAACTTTGTCATTCTATCCACAATAACCCAAATAGAATCAAAATGATTTCTAGTCTTAGGCAACCCAACCACAAAATCCATGTTGATTTCCTCCCACTTTTATGTAGGAATCTCTATATCTTGGGCTAGGCCACCAGGCCTTTGATGTTCGGCTTTTACTTGTTGGCAATTGTGACATCCGGATATGAACTTGGCAATGTCTCTCTTCATACCACCCCACCAATACACTTCCCTCAAGTCTCTATATATCTTTGTAGAATTGGGGTGAATGGAATAGGATGAATTAGGGGCCTCCTTCAAGATCAATTCTTTCAAATAACCCACATTTCGCAGTTACAATCTATGTTTGTACCTAAGGGGACCATCTTCCCCTTGGGAGAAAACCTCCATTTTACCATCTCTCACCAAGGACTTCAACTCTAGCAAGGCAGGGTCAAGATCCTGTTTTCCTTTACCTCATCAATTAAAGAAGGCTTAGAACTATTAACAACCACTACACCAGCATTATTAACTTCATCCAACCTAACCCCCTATCTAGCCAACCAGTGAACCTCTCTAGCCATCTCTTTGCCACTATCATCAACATGAGCTAGACGACTCATACACACCCTACTTAAAGCATCGACCACAATATTAGCTTTGTCGGGGTGATAATGAATGCTCATATCATAATCCTTAAGGAGATCTAACCACCTTCTTTGTCTCAAGTTAAGGTCTTTTTGGGTGAACACATATTGGAGATACTTGAGGTCGGTAAACACATTAACGTGAACCCCATATAAGTAGTGACATCAAATTTTCAAAGTAAATACCATAGTCATAAATTCACGATCATGGGTGGGGTACTTCTTCTCATGCACCTTAAGTTGTCATATGCTATCACCTTACCACTTTGCATCAAAACACACCCCAAACTGGTTCTTGAGTCATCACAATGTACATCAAATTCTTCCAACCCTTTTGGTAGAGACAAGATAGAAGCGGAGACAAGTGTATCTTTCAAAGTTTGGAAACTCTTCTCACATTCATCGGTCCACACGAATTTTGCCTTCTTTTATGTCAACTTAGTCATGGGAGAAGCAATAGAAGAGAAGCCATATACAAACCTTCGGTAATAACCCCCCCAAGCCCAAGAAACTTCTAACGTCTGATGGAGTCAAAGGTCTAAAAAAATTTCTAATCATCTCTATCTTCTTAGGATCCACCTTAATTCCATCACCCGATATCACAAGCCATATAAAACCAAACTCTTTCAACCAAAACTCACATTTCTCATATTTTGCATACAACCTCTCCTCCCTCAAGATTTGCAATACCACCCTCAAATGATCCACATGCTCCTATGCACTATGTGATTAGATCAAGATATCATCAATAAAAACCACCACAAACAAGTCAAGGTAGGGTTTGAAGACCCTATTCATAAGAGTCATTAATATAGTTGACGCATTAGTCAACCCAAAGGACATAACCACAAACTCAAAGTACCCATACCTAGTCAAAAAAGCCATCTTGGGAATGTCATACTCTGTCACTTTCACTTGGTGATACACGGACCGAAGATCAATCACAAGAAAGTGACTAGCCCCTTGAAGTTGATCCAAAAGGTCATCAATCCTTGGTAGAGGATACTTATTCTTTATGGTGACTCTATTAAGTTGTTGGTAATCAATGCACCTTCTAAGAGAACCATCCTTGTTTTTCACAAACAATAGTGGTGCTCCCCAAGGTGACTTACTAGGCCATATAAAACCCTTCTCCAACAAATCCCTCAATTGCTCCTTTAACTCCTCCGTGGCCATATGGTAAGGTGGAATAGAAATGGGTTGAGTATCGGGAAGAAGGTATATACCAAAGTCTATTTCCCTATCGGGAGGAACACTCGGAAGCTTATTTGGAAAGATATCAAGAAACTCCTTAATGATCGGAACTGACTCTATAGGAAGGACTTTGGAATCGACATCTCTAACGCTCACAAGATGATAAGAGATAACCCTTAGATATCAACTTTTGGGCTTTAAGACGAGAAATGAATCTAGCCCTGACCACCACATCACGACTTTCCCACTCAAGGAAAGGTTCATTAGGGAATTGGAATTTAACCCTACAGATTCTACAGTTAATAGAAGCATAATATGTGTGCAACCAATCCATCGAAAGAATGACAACAAAATCCACCATATCTAATTCAACAAAATCACAAGGCAAGATATTATGCAAAATAAACGCAAGACAATTTCTATAGACTTTTTTTTCAAGAATTGACTCACCAATAGGGGTGGACACTTCATAAGGCTCACACAACAATTGTGGACTAGCATGAAGCTTTTTGACAACAAATGGAGTAATAAAAGAAAGAGTGGCACTCGGGTCTATCAATGGATACATATTAAAATAGAAAACATTTAGCATAATGGGGAACCTCATCTACCCCTTATCTCCCTTGAAGAGCATATAATCTATTTTGCCTTGGAGCACCCCCTTGTTGGCCTCCTCTCCCCTTTTGACCAACATTTGCACCTTGGCCTATGGACTATCATCTCTACCTCTGTTTCTAGCACAATGACAATCAATCACGTTATGACCCACTTCATCACAACAAATAGCAAGCATTGGAGTCCTTCAAACATGGACAATTAAGGTTCATACCACACCTTTGGCACATTGGGTTATGCACCACACCACCACCACCTTAGAACCTTAGGTTGTCATTTGCAAACCTTCTATTAGGAGCATTAGAAGACCCTTGGACTTGGATTTTGTGGCTTTGAGGAATCTAGCCACCCTTGGAATTTTTGAATCCATCTTTAAAATGAGCCTTCTTAGACTAACCACTTCTTTTTCTAAGCTTTTCACTCTCTAGTTGTTCAACATATGTCAAGAGGCAGGACAAATCCACATCACCTATTATCATGGCAGTGTGGCACTCTATATTAACCAAGTCGGACACATCCGACACAAAATTGTTCATCCTTGACCTCGGCTTGGCAACCAATTGTGGTGCATACTTGGAGAGTTGGTTTAACTTGATGGCATACTTCCTCACACTCATAGACCCTTGCTTAAGGTTCATAAATTCCATCATCTTCGCCTCCCTTAGCTCATTATGAAAGAATAGGTTGAGAAATGCCGCTTTGAATGTCTGCCAAACGATAACATCACCATTCTCCTTCTCCATCTTCCATTGAGTGAACCATTTTCGAGCCACCCAGTTGAGTTGGTAGGACGCCAACTCCGCTTTCTCCTCCGAGTTAATCCCCATAATAGAAAACACCTTATACACCTCATTAATGAATTCTTGGGGATCCTCATCCCCCTTAAATACATGGAACTCCGATGGATTGATCCTAGTAAAATCCCTCACCCTTGAGGCCAGAGTAGGTGCATGAAGAGTTTGGGCCCTTTGCTTGATTTAGCTAGTCATAGCATGAGCCAACATGGTGATAGCATCTCAAAACTCATCACGGGCCACTCCCTCATCTTGAGCAGCTTGGGGAGCGGGAGGGGTCGGTTGCTCCTCAAGTGAATGCACTCTCCTTAGTCTTCGTCTTTGAATGGGCATGATTTAGAATAGCAAAGAACATTCTTTAGAGGAACAATCCTTACCTTACTTCTAAAGCACAACATATATCATGAAGAAGGGGAATATTTTCTAAAATGCCTCACAGCCTCTTATTCATAGTTGTGGTGCACTTTACGACCATGAACAAAACTCTAATCGACGCAATATGGTGGATTATGTGGACTATTAACAACCTAGTGCTCTGCTACCAAGTTTGTCACTACCCAAGCCTAGGGCCTAGACATGACACAACAAATGAGGAACCCAAAAGAACCCTAAAATCCTCTTAACATATCAATCACACATCCTTAGTCACGGAAGCAAAATAACATCAACAAGTGATATAAATAAGGGCAAAAGGACTAAGGGAAGTCTTGACATTTATAAATCATAAAAGAGTGACAGCTCAATGCATAAGTACATCAATTGTTCCAACAACACCTCTAACATAGACTAGAGTGGGGGTCAAGAAATTTTCTGGGCTTACCCTCATAGTATCAGGTGTTTAACATAAAGAGACACCAATAGTAAGAACAACATAACTAGTGTCCCCGGACTTGAGGACTCACCAAAGCTTATCTTACAAAGCACTGAACTATCCACGTGGAGGATGATAGAGAGGTGCTCTGGTTCCTACATGGTAACATCATATAAACATAAGGTACGTTAGTACGTTTGAATGTACTAAGTATGAAGGATGCAATCCAATAAGATATAAGCCAACATATGCAAAATTCATAGTCATACGCAAAGAAAAGGTATAATATCAATATGGCATGCATGATCAATGTTTGAGGTAAAACATGCTTATAAATCATATTACTTGCAAATACAGATTACATGTTTGGGAAGAGGCCATAACCATAGACCAAGCACTTACTACTTGGAACTCGTGGCATGTCACCCCCTCGGTTAGGTGGTCGAGGTATCTACCCCTCAACATGTTAATATTGGCATGGCACCCCCCAACAAGGTGGTCAAGGAATCTACCCCTCAATATGGCAGTACAAGCACGGCACCTCCCGACAAGGTGGTCAAGGTATCTACTCCTCTACATGGTAAGACGGGCACGGCATCCCTCGACAAGGTAGTCAAGGTATCTACCTCTCAACATGGTAGTACGGGCATCATACCCCCCGATAAGGTGGTCAAGGTATCTACTCCTCAACATGGTTGTAAGGGCATCGTACCCCCCAACAAGGTGGTCAAGGTATCTATCCCTAAACATGGTTGTACGGGCATAGCACCCCTCGACAAGGTGTGGTCAACTTGAAACACTAGAGATAATTTTCATGAATTCAATGCATATATATACAATCCCTCAATCTTGATAAAGTCACTTGACTTATAAACCATGTACTAAACAATCAATAACTTGAGAATACTTGTCAAGACATTTTATGAAACACATGATGGGTGTGCAATGCTAGTTCCACATCATGCAATTGAAGAGCGAAATCATATGAGAAAACTCAATGTAAATCAATCCACCCACATATAGTAAAACCTCATGTAAGATACCTTAAAATCCATCATCAAATATCATAACAAATCATAGTTTCACAGCTCAAAACATGCATATTCTCAATAGGCAAAACCAATTTATAGTATAGGCTTGAAATTGGTACACATGAATATGCAATCAACATTTCATAAAACATCAACATAATTTGTAATCAAAATCCATAATAAAAGATACTTATAGATGATACCACTTGAAAACATACAATTTCCATAAAACGGGAGATTAGGATCCATGGGTGAAAGGACCTAATGGATGAAACCCACATACCTTAAAATTAGGTTTTCTTTATGTAGACTTCAAGGAGATTTGAAGCTTGAATGGAGTTCTTGAAATCCTGAATTATGCTTGAGACCTTGGATTTGGATGAGTGAGTTTTGAGAGGGTCTTGAGTGATATAGAGTTGAAAAATGGCTCAGTATTGGTGTTTTAAGTCATAAGTGGGCATGGGGCTATGATCCCAAGGCCCTTGGGCTGAAACAAAGTTTTCAAGAAAAATTAGCACTGATCCGCGCCCCTAGCTCATAATAGCCAGGGTGCGGATCGCCACTAGAATTTGAAATTTTGCGAAAATTATTTTTTGCTATGGGTCCTCTAGAATCGGGTTATACCCATTTGCCACTCAATTTTTCCCCCCGATCAAGAATTTGAAGTCAGATTTTCGATATCATGCATGAATTTTGAGATATATGGAAATTATGATTATGAGCATTTTTGAAGCACGTTATTGGGGTATTTTTTGGGCGTTTCAACAACAAATCCTTCCAAACCATCCGGTAAAGACAAGATCGAAGCAGAGACAAGCTTATCTTTTGTCTTCTTTCAAAGTTTGGAAACTCTTCTCACATTTATCTTTCCACACGAATTTTGTCTTCTTTTGTGTCTACTTAGTCATAGGAGAAGTAGTAGAAGAGAAACTATTTACAAATCTCCGGTAATAACCTGCCAAACCAAAGAAACTTCTAATGTCCGTTGAAGTCAAAGGTCTAGGCCAATTTCTAATAACCTCGGTCTTTTTAGGATCCACCTTAATGCCATCAGCTGATACCACATGCCGTAGAAAAGAAACCTATTTCAACAAAAACTCACATTTCTCATATTTAGCATACAACCTCTCCTCCTTCAAGATTTGCAACACCAACCTTAAGTGATGGGCATGCTCCTCCTCACTATGGGAATAAATCAAGATATCATCAATAAAAACTACCACAAACAAGTCAAGGTAGGGTTTAAATACCCTATTCATGAGATCCATAAATATTGCTGGTGCATTAGTCAACCAAAAGGACATAACCACAAACTCAAAGTGCCCATACCTAGTTCGGAAAGCCATCTTGGGGTTGTCACACTCCCTTGCTCTCACTTGGTGATACTCGGATCGAATATCAATTTTAGAAAAGTGACTAGTCCCTTAAAGATGATTAAAAAGGTTATCGATCCTTGTTAGAGGGTATTTGTTCTTTATGGTGACTCTATTAAGTTGCACGTAATCAATGCACATTCTTTGAGAACCATCCTTTCTCTTCACAAACAACACTAGTGCAACCCATAATGACTTACTAGGCCTTATAAAACCTTTCTCCAACAAGTCCCTCAATTGCTCATTCAACTCCTTTAACTCATCCGGGGCCATACGGTGTGGGGGAATAGAAACAGGTTGAGTGTCAGGAAGAAGGTCTATACCAAAGTCTATTTCCCTTTAGGGAGGACACCAGGAAGCTCATCGAGAAAGACATCAAGAAACTCATTAACCACCGAAATCGACTCAATAGGAAGGACTTTGGACTCAACATCCCTAACCCTCACATGACAATAGAGAAAATCCTTAGAAATCAACTTTTGGTCTTTAAGGAAAGAAATGAATCTACCTTTGACCACACATCACAACTCTCCCACTCAAGGATGGGTTCATTAGGGATAATGAATTTGAATTTAACCCAATGGGTCCTACAATCAATAAAAGCATAAGATGCATGCAACCAACTCATCCTATGAATGACATCAAAATCCACCATATCTTATTCAACAAAATCACAAGGCATGCTTTTATGAAATATGAACACAGGACAATTCGTATTGACCTTTTTAGCAACAATGGACTCACCAACTGGGATGGACACTTCATAAGGTTCATCATTGGGAGTTGACCCTCAAGTGAGAGATGATTTCTATCTCACTCATCATTCCGAAAAGCTTGAGACATCTCTATAATGTAATGATTAAAAATGAGAAATAAGCCTTAGAGGAGCTAGCTTTACCGCACGACTTAAATTATAAAGAAGTGAAACATTTCCTAAAAGGCCTCATAGCCTCCCATTCATAGTTGCGCACTTCAAAACCATGAATAAGACTCTAATCGACGCGGTATGTTAGATTCTGAGGACCATTAACACCTTAGTGCTATGATACAAAGTTTGGCACGACCCAAGCCTAGGGCCTAGATGTGACATGATGAATGGGAATCTGAAGGGAACCAAACAGGCCTCTTAGCATATCAATCACACATCCTTGGTTGTGGAAGCAAAATGACAACAACAAGAGATATAAATAAGGGAAACGGTACTAAGGGAAGTCTTTGATAATCATAAAATGTTCAATAGTCAAGTTCATAACATAAGTGCATCAAATATTCCAACAACACCTCTAACATAGATTGGAGCGGGGGCCAAGACACTTTTCGGGCTCTCCCTCATAGTATCAAGTGTTCAACATAATGAAATAGCAAATGGAAAGAGTATCATAAGTAGTGTCTTCGGACTTGAGGACTCACCAAAGCTTATCTCCAAAACATCAAACTAGCCACCAAAGTTTATCTCCAAAGCATCGAACTAGCCATGTGGAGGATGATCGAGAGGTGCTCCAGTCCCTATATGGTAACATCCTGTAGGCATAGAGTATGCGTTAGTACGTTTGAATGTACTAAGTATGTAGGATGCAATGCAACAAGGCATAAGAGAACATAGTTAAAATGCATAATCATAAGCAATGGATAAGTATATTATCAATATGACATGCATGATCAACGCCTGAAGCAATATGCTTGTAAATCCTATAACTTTTATAGAACATATTACGCACGTGGGAAGAGACCATAATCAACATAGACTAAGCAAGCTACTACTTGGAATCTAGGGCATGTCATTCCCTTGGAAGGTGATTAAGGCATCCACCCTTCAACAAGGTGATTGGGCATGCCACCCCCCAACAAGGTGATCGAGGCCACCCCTGATGTTCACGCTGTGACAGCAAAGCGGTCGGTATCAAGTATAAACCTAACCAAAGGCTAGGGTCGAATCCACAGGTAATATAGGGTTTGACCAAATCGTCTCACCAATAATTATATCAAGTATCAATCAACTATATTCTCTAAAAAAGTGGGGGAGGGATTTGGCATATTGGAGTGAAATAATTACAAAAACTATACTAATGATCACAAAGAGACAATCAATTTGAGGATCAACTTGGGAATTGTGTTCCCCATGA
>JAPFFP010044625.1:0-12262 GCA_026153255.1 Solanum medicagineum | reverse complement strand
GTGCTCTGATACCAAGTTTGTTATGCCCCGGGAGGGTAACCAAGGCGTGGTTGGCACCCAGAGACTATTGCTATTCCCTAAGTGAACCACTTGGCCACATCACAATTATTCAATCAACAATCTCTACTAATCAGCAGAAAACATAAGGAATGTAAATGGGCATATCTATCTAATCTCAAAATAATGTAATAATTGAAAGGCTAGTCGAAAGAACTAACTCAACAAATCTTAACAATTAACATTTGACTATACTCTATGAAGCCTCTATTACTATCAAGTGGTGCCAATGATAGACCCATGGCTACCTTAATCAAAATAAAGCTAAGCAAGTCTAACTCTGAAGCAAGATGAAATAAATACAATGAATCTCCGAAGTAAGGGTGGCTCACCAATCAGCTGAACATCCTAGATCCTCAATGATGTGCCTGTTGATGATCTCTAATCCCTAAATCTGCATCATAAAATGATGCAGCAGTGAGTGACATCAGTACGCGGAATGTATGATATGTAAAATGGCTAAATTAAATAGAAACAAGTGGAATAATATAAAACAATCATCAACGCAGAATAATAAACAACCAACATATCAAATATCTATCTAAAGCAAGAATAAAGAGTAGACAAGTGACCCATCAACAAATCAGCTCACCAATCAAATCTGACTCATCTTAAGAAGCTCAACTCAACTTATCTCATCACATCTCATCTCATCTTGACTCAAAGTACTCAAGGTGGGAACTTTTTGGGAGTTTCTCTTATCCGACAACAATCACTTATGAGTCATTGATTGGGAACAATTCATCATTGTTGCCATAGCTGTCCTGTACTTGCCAGGTAGAGAGCGAATCAAAACCATAATGGACAAGTCCAAGATGCAAACAACAATCTACAAGTCCTCTATTATTTAAGGGACTTCTAATCAGAGGGGACCTATATATAATGTGTTGTGATGGTCCTAATCCTTACCTACACTTGGCAATGTAGTTTGACGGTATGATTTGGATTAACTCTTACTCTTTCGGCGCTTGATACTCCTCCCTAGACTCAATGCTGATAAGACAATCTATCCCAATTGAACTATCACAATCAGCCTCGTAAAGGCACTCATCACTCAATCAGTCTCAAAGGGACTCTCATCAACTCATCAATCAATAGCTCAAGGCTTAGAACAATCATTAGAAAACAATCAAATATACATATCATTAGAGTTTATTTATGGAGACTTATACGACTATCAAGTTCTATCAACTCATCATCATTCTCACATCACAATCACAATCGATATTCTCAAATTAAGGATCTACATTAAATCTGTAAGTTAATTCGTGCATGCTTTCAAAGTTATCATGTAAGGTTATACAATATTTCATAAAAAGTATTCAATTCTAGAAAATAAGTTTATGATGATCATCAACATTGAAATTACATGTAATTAATATAATTTTCAAGAAAATAACCAAGAATTATGTATGTAGACTCATGAACTTTCAACTTTCTTCTAAGACCATCTATGGGGCACATGAAGAACAATATCATGCTTTTAGTTTAGCCCTACATAAGTTGATATTATAATTAAAATTTGATAAGTACTAGGTTTTCTGGAGGAAATCCTCGATCTCGATAGTTATTTTAGAGTGGAAGAACTTGGAAAGACATTGTTTGAAGAGATTCTCTTTGATTCTTGAGTTCTTGACTTAGAATCTTTAGATTTCTTAATAAAGAACCCTAATTCTTGAAAAAGAATAATCAAGAAATTCTTTCTTGGAATTCTTGAATTCGTTTTCTTGAAACCCTAGGTTATGATTTAAGATTCTATTAGAGATTCATTAATAGATGAAGAAATTTGGGTTGGGTAGATTGAAGTTTATGAGGAATAACTTACCTTGAGGATGAATCTTGAAAGTTAATCCTTATTTGATGACTTTCTTGATGATTCTTGAGCATTTATATTTAGGAGCGAAGGAGATAATTTTACTTATGAAGAACTCATGTTTTATATATTTTGGTACCTTAAAAAGAACCCCAAAAGTTTTAGGGTAAAAGTACTCTCAAAATAAAATAAAAGGATGCCATTTATCTTATCCAGAAAGGGTTTGCGTCAGGTTCGCGACGCGTAGCTGTCGTGGATCTTTAGACAACTCTGCAAGTATTTAGTAAAATGGTCATAACTTTCTACTCCGAACTCTAAATAAGGCAAAACTGGATGCGTGGGAAAGCTAAATAAAAGATTTTCAATTTGATATATTATGGTTACCTAACTCGTTATATTTTAGGAGATGTGGTCATTTGAAGTTGACCGTTTTATCAACTCATACAAAAACTTAGTCAGTAGAAATTCTTTGGACTTAACTTGATGTAAAGGATCCCTTATGACTTTACATCACATCTAATTTACTTTAAATACTTAGGAATTGGTCCTATAATATATATATATATATATACAACCTAAAAGTCGTTGATCTATCTAACTTTTATAAAATCTTACATTAGAATTGCGACCTATATCATCTGTAATTCTATTCCCACAATAAGAAATTGTCTTTAACATCTATGCTCAATTAAGAATTATCAATTAAAATCTTATATCATATAAAGGATGACTCAATCTTAGCTTAAAAAAATTGGGTTGGTACAATTGCCCATAAAGTTTACCATTTGTGGATTAGGTCCAAAAACTTAGCAGTGTGGTCTCCTCCTCCAGACACATCACACCAGCCATTTTGCTACTGTTGTACCATATTCACTGCAGTTGGCTACTGAACCATATTTACCGGTGCTGGTTGTTGGCCTAAAGACATGTTGTTAAAGTGGGTTGTCATCATATTTTGCATTTCTGATTCTTGGGCTTGCAATGCAGTTAGTGCATCCACCTCTAACATGCCGACCTATTTCTGAACAGCCGGTCTGCTGGATCCCCCATTCCACTCGGGATTGCCTTATGCAATTTGATTGAGAAGAGCATACAACTTATTATGTGTATTCTCCAGTGCCTATCCACCTACAGTAGAATTAAGAAGAATCTTGGTGTTTGGTTTCAAACCTTCGATGAAGGTATAAACCAACACCTCATTAGCCTGACAATGATGGGAAAAATTAATGAGAAGTGTTTTAAACACCCAATCCTAATATAAATTCTCTCTATGCCTTTGTGTGAAGCTTAGAGTCTCACTCTGTAGCTTGGTTGTCTTGCCAGATGAGAAGAATTGGGTAAGGAACTTTCGAGCCAGCTCATCCCAAGAAGTGATGGTGTTAGGTGGCTCAATTTGGCTGCTACTTTCGTGATTCCCCCAATAATGAGAAGGGAAACAAGGTCATTCTCACGTAGTCTCTGTTCACCCCCGTCAGAATAAAAGTATCAAATATCTCCAAGAAGTTCTGAAGATGAACTTGTGGGTCTTCATCTGGCAAGCCAGTAAACTGCTCAGTGGAGTGTAATAATTGAACCATATTCTTTTTGAGCTCCCATCTACCATCGGGCTCTAGCTTCAGAAAGCAAGTAGTGACCTTGGTTGTTTGTGGGATTGCCACATCCCTGATTGTCCTAAGCGCTGCTGCTCTTATGGGTGGATTTTGGTCAATCATTTCTTCTGTGACTGGTTCAACTTCTTCAGTGTTATCCTCTATATCTTCTTGTTCAATAAGTTGAATTAGCAAAATTGGGTACAAGTCGCCTGCCCTCCTCTTAGATTGACGGAAGCAAGAATATTATTCCTCAAGTGTAGCAATTGAATACTTGCAAAAACAGCATGACTAAGATCAAGCGCAGCGAACATAACAAAACAAAACAACCTAGAAAATTAACCAACTTGTACTTCAAATCCCCAGCAATGGTGCCAAAAGCTTGTTACTCACCAACGCACGCAAGTGTATGTGGTCTTAACAAGTAGTATAGTGACCCTGATTAAGGGGTCGGGATATATAACCCAAAGGATTTAAGATAGAATTAGTTAAAAAATCCAAGTTGTTGCGCTTACTGTGTTTTGGTTAAAATGATAGAAAGATTCGGTGGAACAATTAAACAACTAATTAAAACTACTGAAAAATTGACTAGATCGTTATGAATTATTAGATTACGAGCTATTTCAGGATTGTAACCTTATTGACGCAGTTCTAGTCTCAAAGCTTGTACATATGTTTGGGTTTCCTAACTACTGATTCACAGGTTTAAAATTACCTAAACAAGGTTACACGCCTCTGCCGGCCTAGCGTTATGTATTGTCTAACTACATCTGTGAGCGGGGATAGACACATCAATAAAAGTGCTTTAATGTTACAGTCCTGTATTATGAACCAAGCGAGGTGTAAGGATAGTTGTTATGGATCTCCCATACACGAATCAATCTAGTTTCCTGGTCAAACAAGCTCCATATACTACTGTGTTCTATTCATTCCCATATCTCTTTAATCTAGAATGAAAAACTAATTTACTTCCTAGTTGGCTAGACTCAGAAGTATAGATAAAAGTAGTATAGGAGTAGTCCATAGAATCCCATTTATATATTGTAAGAATCAAGAACTAAAACCTAGTCTATGGCCACAATCCCAAAATGGGGGAAGATTAACCACCCATCATAGTTTCATACATCCAAAATAGGCTAATAAACATTCACAACTAAGAATTAAAGGTAAAAACTAACCAAAATAACCCAAAAATGGAGTTTTCAGTCGTCTCTCTTCTATTCCATACAAAACTAGTTCTGAAACCTAAAGTTAACAACAAAATATAACTTAAAATTCTCATAGTTTGATTTTACCCTCGCATCCTCAAAGTCCTCAATGCGGACATGGTAGAGGTGATTTTGGCTTTACATGCTGACTGGGCCAATTTCTCCTTTTTTTTGTGCAAGTACGTGATGTGAACTGTGTCTTTTTTCTTGCTTCACACCTTTTTCTCCAAGTTTTTAGCTAGCAAAGCTTCTCCGTAGGTCTGCGACTCTCACATGAGCCTTTTAGCTAAGTTGACTAATTTTTCCCTTCAGTTCTGCAGTCGTATTCTTCCTCCTGATCCAAATATGAGTCCGAACTTGCTTATTCTGATTAAAAAACTTTCAAAAACACAACCAACAGGCATACTTTACCCTATATTAGCAAAATAAGAGAAATCACAGTAAAAACACCTAGACTCTATAGATTTGTCCTCTGACTCGGCTCTATTTAAAGGCACTTTTGGCTAATTTGGCATATAAATATCTCTAAGATCCTATTGAAGCACCGTCTTGAGACTTGATTGTGAAGAAATGTTTCTAAGTGGAGTGGGATGGAGGAGGCACAAGGATCGTGTGGCTTGGTACGGTCCATACCACCCTCTGTATGGATGCCTACATTGAATTTTACTAAGTATGGGATTACCGTTTTGGACCTCCGTCAAGAGAAAATTTTTTAAGTGTTGGATCTCGTGCAACTGTACGGTCCATACATCTTATCACAGACCGTATCACCCTCCATGAGACACAACTTTGTCAATTTTCTACTTGTTTCATTAATGGTGTTTATCCTAATTAAGGTTTATCCTAAGGGACTCTTGTGAATTTCTATGCTACCTAAGGACATTCAAATGACCTATTCTTTATTCCTCTCATTAAAATTGTTTCATTCACTTAGAATTATATTTAACTCTCCTTAAGAACTCTCTCCAAGGCTCTTGTGAAGACTAAGCTTGAAAAATCAAAGGAAACCTCTCTTCATTATCAAACTTCTTCTTGAATCTTCTTCATTAGATAAGGTATGTGGGTTTGATTCTTGGTCCCTTTCAACCAAGAAGACCCAAACTCTTTTCACTTGAATTTTTTTATGAAATTTTGCTTACTTTAAGTATGGGTTTTGAATATTATTGATTATTAAATTTAATTAAAGTATGGGCTATGCTTTATTATTGATTTTAAGTTGATTTAAGCCCTAATATGCTAAATTTCATTATTATTACAAAGAATTGATTATGTATTGTCCCTTTAAAATTTTATTTAAGCATGGATAATTTAAATTGTGATCAAATGTGGATTTTACTTATGGGTTTACTTAGATTTCATATTATATTATTGATTTTAGATTGAATTTATATTACCCATGCTATTCTCACATCATTCATGGTATATGCATTCATGAGCACTGGATTTTATGAAAATTATGAAGTGGGTTACACCCAATTATGTTTATGTATATGATTTTGATAAGATATTGGTTATGACAAGAATGTGATCACATAAATGTCTATGATATGGCTCTTTGAGCATTTTGAGTGCTTGCACCATTCCGCATATGTGAATGAGCTATTCCTATGCATGAAAAGTATGATATGAGTTATGATTTGTCAGTTGAAGCCAAGTATGAATTATTGTGAAAGATGTTTGGCTTTTAAGCCTAAGTATGTATTAAAATGATTTGAAGTGACTTGCATCTCTTTTGAAAGAACGTATACATATAGATATTCTTGTCGATTAATTAGCATTGATGGATTAGGGGCCTTAGGGCTATCTCCAAGGGTCCTTTCCCTCTCCTTGAACTATATGCCAGCATAGGTGTATGTATATGGTAAACCCTCACCGAAATGGGAGGCCTGTGAGGTGCAGTTACCACATTGATATGATATGATAAAATGTGAAAATCGTATCCGAAATGGGAGGGGCATAAGGAAGGTCACTTCTCTGAAATGAGAGGCTCATAAGGAGAAGTGTGGTTTACCTTTGGCAAGTAGAACACCTTCTTTCTGATGTGGGGATAACATCAAGGTTCCAAGTAATAGCTCACTTGGTCTTATATGTTGGTTGAAAAATCATGCCCTCTTATATAAGTATTTTTACATTTCATGCATCATGGATTTCATGGCATATTGCTATACTACTCTCTTTTGGATATATAATTCTTTCCATATTATGTGCCCTTGTCATCTAACTGGCCCCCGTCCTATCTTATGCTTAGAGGCATTGTTGGACATCTTGTATACTCTTTTACGATTAAATGTTAAGTGTATTCGAAGATTATGTTTATGATTATGTCTATCTATTAAGATAATGTTATATGGAATGATTATGAGTATTATGAGATGCTTATGTCTTATGGTGTAAAAGATCATAAGTCCCATATCGCCCCTATTGAGTGAGTCCTTCTTACCTGTCCCTTAGTCGTTATATTTTAATGTGCTATGTGATTCCATGTTCCTCCTTTCCTTATGACATCCCCGTAGCATGAGTCCCACTTTCCTGTCCCTTAGAATTATGTGTTTACTATTTGATTACGCTTCCAAACCAATGATGTGAGTATGAGTATTATGAGGCTTGTTTTGGGACTTTGGGTTCCCATTCGCCATGTCACTCCTAGACCTTAGGTCTGGGTTGTGACACTTTCATCTTCAATGTGAATAAGTACATTTGAATTCATCATTTTCTATAATAAGAAATGTAGTCATTAGCTTAACAGATAACTTTTTTTTCATCCTAGAAATCATCATATGAAGAATTTTATGATGAATACCTGCAAAAGGGACGTAAATAATAAATAAAATATTAAAATGGATACCAAACTTTTGTAAAGTATCATAAGCCACAACGCAATATTATTTTTCCAACGTAACAATAGAGGGGGAGGAGGACTAATAACGTATTACTAGTTACAAAACATATAACTAAAAAATACGATGTGTAAAACAAATAAGAATTTCAAATATTTAGTCAAATTACCAATCAAAAAAGATGATCGAATTGTAGAAAGTGAGGTATAAAAGCCTTGCACCTAAAAAAATTTCAACCATTGAAAATTCAAAGAATGTTCAAAGCTTGCACTATAACAATTTTAATTTCTCTATAATCCAGGAATGACGAGAAAATATAAGGATTAAAGCATTATATGTGATTAAGCTCAATAGGTGAGTAGATGCTAAATTAATTCTAAAAACCTGATAAGCCAGCTCATCATTATGCATAGTTAAGAGCCTATTAATATTATAAAGAAATGAAGTAGGTACATGGGTTTTTAGCTGAAATAAAAAATATTTTAAATGAAAAATAAAGGAAATAGAAGTAGGTACATGTGTTTTTAGTTGAAATAACAGAGTACAATTGATGTTTCTAGAATTGAGTTGTATGTACGTGTCTTGTTTTTGTTTTTATTTTTATTTTAAAAAATTAAGAATAGAAATTTGGATTGAGCAAATCAGTAGATATTTTATATAGATACTTATCATTTACACTTGCATGATAAGCATAATTATAAATTTATATGATGTTTCTAGAATTAAGTTGTGTTTAAGTGTTCCTTTTTCTTAATTTGTTAGAATAAAAATTTAGAATAAGCAAATTGGTAGATATTTGATGTGGGTATTAATCATTTACCCTTGCATGATGAGTATAATTACAAATATGCCCTTGGTTGTCCATGGGTTGACTTTCTATATAATATTGTTGCTAATGGAGAAAGTAATTTTTAAAATTCTTGATGAAAATCTCTTTAGCGGTCTCGAATTTAATATCAAATTTCTTTAAATCGTAGCCATGATCCATAATCATGTGAAATTATAGCTTTATTAAATAATGTACTAATAATGTTTGCTAATTCGTCTTATTTTTCAAAATTGTAACCCAAAATTTGAGTTTTAAGCTGGACTAGCTTGGGTTAACAATTGGACCTTTATCTATTGAAGGCAGAATGCTTCATGGGACCTGCCACCCATATCTACTTGAATATTGTATTGTATTGTATTGTATTTCTATTTAGGAAAATTACCTAACTATCCCATTTTTAAAAAATGTTTACCACTTATGGTAACATAATTTTTTTTAATTATATATAGCAAATTGGTTTTCACCCAATTTCTTCTCCACTTTTTCTGTTAAATTTTGCTCAATTTTCTCTCCAGTCTCCCATTGCTACCTTTTGTTATAAATGGTAATAAAAAAAAAGTATATTTAATTTTTATAAGTATTAATAAAAGGTCTTCACTTAGGTAATTTTTTCTTCCTATTTCGCCACTAAGAGCTAACTATATTAACAAACAAGTAGAAAATCAAAGTTTTAGAAGTTGGATATTGTATATTTTGACTTAATTGAATTTAATATTTTAATTATTACATCACCTTTAAGGGATTCTTAACTTTTAATTAGAGTAGTTCTTAAGTTCAAATCTCCAAAATTGTCACGCCCCTGGAGGAGACCCAAGACGTGGTTGGCACCGGTAGACTATTGTTAGTCCCCAAGCGAACCACTTGGCCTCGTCAAATTCATTCATTCATACATTATACTAATCAGTGGAAGACATAAAGAATATAAATGGGCACAACTTATCATCTACTCTTAAAATAATAATAATATAATAGAAGAAGGCTAGTAGAAAGAACTAGCTCACAATCTTAACAATCAACATTTGACTCTAGTCTATGAAGCCTCTATCACTATCAAGTGGTGCCAATGACAGCCCCATGACTACCTCAATAAAAAATAAGTTAATAAAGTCTAACTCTAAAGCAAGATGGACATAGCATTTGAATCCTCCGAAGTAGGGGAGGCTCACTAATTAACTGAATGTCTAAGATTCTCAACTATGTGCCTATTGATGATCTCTAATCCTTGTATCTGCATCATAAAATGATACAACACCTAGTGACATCAGTACGTGGAATGTATGATATGTAAAATAGCTGAATGAAATCGAAACATGTGGAATAATATGAAACATCAATCTATCATCAAGGATAACAACAATCAACATGTCAAGTGTTTATCTAAAGCAAGAATAAAGAGTAGAAAAATGACCCATATCACCTATCAAATCTCATCAATCAAATCAAACTTATCTTCGAGGGACTCATCTAATCTCTGTCACAACTTAAGTCTAGGCCTAGACGTGACATGATGAATGGGGAACCCAAAAGGACCCCAATCAAGCCTCTTAACATACCGTTACACATCATTGGTCACGAAAGCAAATTAACAACAATAAGAGATAGTAAAAAGGGAACATGGGGCTAAGGGACATCCTTGATACCATAGAAACATAATAAGCCCATGGAATAGCATTATTATATCATAAGGTTCCAACAACATCTCTACTATATAGATAGGAGTGGAGGCCAAGAAAATCTCCGGGATCACCCTCATAGTCATTAAGTTGCCAACATAAAAAAGTAAATACATAGCATAAATCCATAGAAGCATGTCCTCGGAGTTGAGGACTCACCAACTTGCTTTGAGGGAATTCGTACTATCCACGTGGAGGAAGAGGATGATCAAATGGAGCTCTAGTTCCTACATGGTAACATCCTATAGGCATAGAGTATGCATTAGTACATTTGAATGTACTAAGTATGTAGAATGCAATGCAACAAGATATAGACAACATAATCAAAATGCATAATTAGGCAACAAATGGGCATATAGCAATATGGCATGCATGAGTGATGCTTGAACTAAAGCATGCTTACATAGAATATATTACATGTGTATTAAGAAACCAACATTATGATGGTATTCACACCTCTCCATCCATAGTGGTTGAGATATCAACCCCTCAGTTGGTTGATGGTGGTCACACCCAACCATCCATGGTGATTGTGGTATCAACCCCTCAATTGGTTGATGGTGATCTCACCCTGCCATCCATAGTGATTGAGGTATCAAACCCTCAATTGGTTGATGGTGGTCTCACCCTGCCATCCATGGTGATTGAGGTACCAATTCCTCAATTGGTTGATGGTGGTCTCACCCCACCATCCATGGTGATTGAGGTCTAGTACCCCCTCAACTAGGTGTGGTAAACTTGCAACACTATAGATACTTTTCATGAAATCAACTCATATATACCTTCCTTTCATCATCATAAAGTCATACAAGTCATAGGTCATGCAATGGATCATCAATAGCTAAAGAAGCCTAAACCGGACATTTTATCAAACACTTGGTAGCTGTGTAACATTAGTGTAAAATCATGAAATTAAAGAGTGAAATCATGCAATAAATGTTGAAGTAAATCAACCCACCAACATTTGGTAATACCGCCTTGCAAAATACATTGAAACTCCTCATCAAAACACATCATAGATCATAGATTCATAGCTCAAAACATGCATAAACAGTCACACTTTTATAAAACCCCAACATAGTTCATAATCAAATTCATAATATAAGACCCATAAGTAAAATCAACTTAGAAACTGAAACGACCCCAAAAAGTGCCTGAAAATGTGTCTCGAAAGTGCCTGGGATCGTAATCTCCATATATCTAAAAATCTATTCGTTATTTCCAAAATCCGACTTCATATTCTTGTTCAGGGGGGCAAATTGAGTGGAAAATTCTTCTAACCCTGATTTTTAAGCAACCGAATAAAATTATGATTTTCCAAGTGGAGCTGAAAACAAGGGGCTTTCTACGTCGCTTCCGCGACACGTGCCGGTAAAATTTTGGTGACTGTTTTTCCAACTCGGTCCATGACTTTTAAGTCTTGGGTTTAAGTGTTGCCATTCACTAAAATACCTATACTAAGACATATTTCACCCTCATACCATCCTAAATATTCCCCAATACTCACTCAACACTTAGCCATATTTTTTACTCCTAAATTCAAGTCTCGAAACCTCTTTCAGATCTAAGGATTTGTTCCAAACTTCAAGTCTCCATTTTCAATCTTTATCTAGAATTTCTCCAAAGCTAAGGTATGTGGATTTCAACCATTGGGTCCTTTCGCCCATGGTTCCCAATCCTCTTTTCTACTTAAATTGCATGATTTAAAGTTTGTTACTCATGGGTCTTGATTATTAGGAATTTCACTGCACAGTGAATTGGAGTTTCATGAAAGTATGATTGTTTTAGTATGTTTAGAGCTATAAATCTTAGATCTAATGTGGGATTTGATGAAGGATTTTGATGTATGTTGCTTGAGGGTGTTATAAAGTGTTTCCTAATGGTTTTACACGGGATTTACTTGCATAATTTCACTCTTAATTTGCATGATTCTACACTAGCAATACACACCCGCCAAGTGTTTGATAAATTATTCGAATATGATTTTCTTGAGGATTTGAAGGTCTAATGCATGTCTTATGTTATGAATGATTTTATGATGATGATAGAAGGAAAGTATGTATATGGTATTTCTCTATATAGTGTTGGATTGACCATGGCCAATTGAGGGATACGCCTCAATCACCGTGGGAGGTAGGGTGTGACCATCCTCTAACCTATCAAGGGGTTTGTACCTTGATAACCTATCAAGGGGTTTGTACCTTGGCACCATGGGAGGTAGGGTGTGACCATCCTCTAACCTATCAAGGGGTTTGT